>JAGDQP010010547.1:0-55493 GCA_022664845.1 Lepisma saccharinum | reverse complement strand
TGGCCTTCCAGTGCGTGGTACATCTTTGACGTCAAAATTACCGGCACGGAATCGACGAAACCAAAATTGCGCGTGATTGGCTGTTACAGTATCAGGACCATAAACACTATTCACATTTGCAGCCGACTGGCTTGCGTTTTCGCCTTTATCGAAGAAAAACTGTAAAATATAGTGTATTTTCTCTTTGCTAGTGTCCATTTTGACGCGCGCTCACACAACACTGAGTAAACTCATCACAACTATCTGAACAGTGTTTGTAGTACGCAATCTCATCGTTTGAACGCCATCTCGTTGAACCCGATCGGACTTATACAACGCGAGCTTCAGATCACTGAAGCCATCTATTGGCAAAATAATGGATTACTTTTTACTACACCAGATATTAGCCAAACAAAATAACCCAGAAACGCACATTCCGTGGGCGATTATTGAAACCAGAGCTCCATACACCTATAGTTATAATCTACATCAATACTAACCCTATCTGTCCAACAGAAGAATACGTAATAAAAGATTTAACTACTACCTGACGTAAACAGATTAAACTACCAGCCCAAACTCCAACATTTCTAATATGAAACCATAATAAGTTTCACTTAATAGCAATCATTTGCAAATAAGAATTAATTCGTAATAAACCATACTCTCTAATTTCAGTAACACAGCAAGAATTATAGAATCACTAACATGAGCATCGACATGCACTTTAGGTAATCACAAATGAACTAGAAATATCGGTATGTTAACTAATAATTCCAAAACCATTGCACAATACCATAAATAATCTAGAAAAGAAATATCAAGATTAACGAAGCACAAGTTATGAAGTATAAGGCTTCCCCGAAGATTGTCTAAATAAAGACTACTGACAAGGCAAGGTAAAGAAGCCAATAAAATATTCAACAACAAATAGAGTCGAACCTGCATTCCCTCAGGATGATAATCCCACCCGAAATTAGAAATAGAGTAGGAAGCAAAGATTCCTAAAAAAACAAGTAAAGCATAAAAAGATTAGAAGAAATAAAACTTAGACAAAGGAATACAAAACTTACCCAATAAAACCAGTATTATAGAAGAAAGAAGATAAAATACTTTCACTAGCAATAATTATCAAAAGAATAACACACACAGTCAGTAATACTACAGAATAAGAGAAATTATCAAATCAAAAGATATACCCTAAGCACCAAGGATAAAACCTCATGCAATTATTAATAAAAAGAACATATAGAAGAATTTGCATAACCTATCATTTGTTTTTCATAAATCCTAAAAGGATTAAAAGCATTATAAATAATAGATACTTTAACATTGAAATACAACCAAAGACCCTAAGTAATCATTTCCATGACTACGAACAATAGAAACCAAAATAGATAGATCTAAACTACTCTCACAAACACAAAAAGTTAAAAACAAAAGTCTAAAAGAAATTTCACTATAAAAGACCCTTAAACTTAAATATATATATACTTAAATAATCATTTCTAAACATAGAAGAATTATTAACAAATGCTTTAGCTGAGAAACAAAGCATCAAACAATGAAAAAAGAAAACATAGGGGAAAATAATATTGAAATAAGATTTCATAATATAATAAAAATAATAGTCTTGTAAATCCTAAATGGGCCTGTTTTGCTCTGAAAGCATCATGAGAAAATAACAACATTCATCTTCAGTCCCCAAAGCTAATTTTTTTATTAAACTACTTCTTGACTCTTGATATTATATTAACAATAATTTTACTACTAACTCTAATAGCCTTCACCTTCTTTTTCCCCCAACTAACCCATCCACTATCGATAGGTCTCACCTTCATAATTAACACAACTGTAACTTCCTTAATAATTGTAACCCTTTCACAATCCCTATGATTTTCCTATATACTTTCTCCAGTATTTCTAGGTAGAATATTAGTACTATTTATTTATGAAACTAGATTAGCTTCAAACGAAATATTTCACCTCAACACTAAAATAATAATCTTCTTTCCAATCATTGTTATTATAATTACTATAATTTAATCAACAGATTCCTACCTAACCCCCATTCTCCCCTCCCTACAAGATTCATTAGAAATAAGCATTGAACAACAAGAAACCCCTTCAATAAAATTTTATAATAAATCAATATCTACCATCACATTAACTCTAGCAACATATATTTTTAATACTGTAATTACACTTATAAAAGTAACAAACATACAGCAGGGTCCTCTTCGACCAAGCAAATCTTATATCAATACCGATACGAAAACAACACGCTCTCCTAAAAATTGCTAATAATGTCTTAATTGATCTAGGCTTATGCTTAATTATTCAAATCATTACTGGGCTATTTCTAGCCATACATTATACCTCCAGAATTGAACTCGCGTTTGACGTAGTTATACATATTTGTCGAGACGTAAATTTTGGGAGACTATTACGAACCCTGTATGCAAATGGAGCATCTTTCTTGATTATTTGTTTATATCTACACATAGGACGTGGGGTATACTATGGATCTTACCTTTATCATTACACATGAAGTGTAGGAGTTGTTATTTTACTTGGGGACAAATATCCTTTTGAGGAGCAACGGTAATTGCAAACCTACTATCCGCTATTTCATATCTTGGAACAATACTAGTACAATGAGTTTGAGGGGCTGCTTTGCTAAACATAAAGCCACCCTAACCCGATTTTTCGTTTCCATTTCATCCTCCCTTTCATATCAATAATTCGCCTACTTTTCCTACACCAAACTGGATCAAACAATCCCCTAGGATTTAATAGTAACATTGACAAAATTCCATTCCACCCATTCTACTCATCAAAAGTTTTTATTGGATTTCTAATCATAATATTTCCTTAACCCTCTTATTCTTTTGAAACCCTTATATGTTAGGAGAGTTAGAAAATTTAGTTCCCGCAAATCCTTTAGTGACCCCAGTCCACATCCTAACAGAGTGATAATTTATCTTTGCCTACGCCATCTTACGGTCTATTCCTAATAAACTAGGAGGAGTCATTGTCCTTGTGATATCTATCTTAATTCTCATAATTATACCCCTTTGCCATAAAAGAAAAATACGAGGACTTCTATTCTACCCTATAAATCAAATCACCTTTTAAAACATAGTATCAGCTGTCATTTTACTAAATTGAATCGGAGCCAGTCCAGTAGAAGACCCTTACATCTTAACGGGTCAAGTATTAACTGTAATTTATTTTATATACTTTTTACTTGTTCCTCAACTTTCAATAATATGAGATTTTCTACTAACAAAGAAAAACTAGTCCTTTGGCCGAGAAGAAGCATATATTTCAAAAACATACGACAGAGGAAACTCTAAGAACTTTTGAATTCTAATTCTAATGCACTTAAATTAAAAAAGAAATTAGAAAAAGCTAAAACCCTACAAAAAATAATAAATTATTTAATGATAAGGGGAAAAAGCTCTTTGAAGCAAGATATATTAACTTATCATATCGAAACCGAGGTAAAGTGCCCCGAACTCAAACATAAATATAAGAAATAAATACTGCCTTGATAAAAAAAAATAAGAAAAACTATCACAACCTAAAAAGATAATAGTAAATAAAACCCTTATAAACAAGATTCTAGCATACTCCGCCATAAAAGTAAGAGCAAATCCTCCAGCACTATATTCAACATTAAATTCAGAGACATGTTCAGACTCTTCCTCAACAAAATCAAAAGGAGTTCGATTAGTTTCATCCAAACAAGACGCCAGTCAATTCCAGTGTAAACGGAAAACTAATAACTAAATATCACAAATCCTTTTGATATTTTGATAAAGAACATAATCAGAAAGACCACACAGGAAAACAAAAGAAAACAAAATTAAAGTAAGACTTACTTCATAAGAAATAGTTTGTGCCACAGCTCGTAGCCCGCCAAGTAAAACGTAATTAGCATTAGAAAATTACCCAGCAGATATCAGTATAAACTCCCATGCAAGTACAACATAAAATTAATAATAAATCCAAAGAAAAAGTAACCATTATACCAACAAGAGGAATACACAATCAAAACCAACAAGCCGTCACAACCTTAGTGATAAAAATTTTCCGAAAATTTTGAAATGGAAATTTTTTCGTTTTATGAAAAAAATTTCCACTTGTTTCTACATTGTTGCTGTACCTACATAGATAAAAATACCGTAGTTTCATAAAATGAAAAAGCTAAGGAAAATTTTCTGTTTAATGAAATGTTTTTCCACTTATTACTACATTGTTGCTGTGCCTAAATACTTGAAAAATACTGCTGTTTGATAAAATGAAAAAGTTAAGGAAAATTTTCTGTTTATTGACATGCTTTTCCACCTGTTACTAGATTGGTGCTGTAAGTACCTACATACATTAAAAAATACTGTAGTTTTACAAAATGAAAAGGCTAACCATTCGTTATTTCTGGAAAATATTTTAGAAACATTTAATGTACTTGTTCCGAATTTACCTTTCACCACAGAGTGCAATAAAACAATAATACACAGAACTGCGCACAAACCCAAAACCCAAAGGATCTTTTTAACTTATCAGACTACATTGCTTCTATTTATTTTACATAGAATGAGCATGTGATTGAAAGAGTCTACGAAAGGGGTCTACAATACTTTTGCGCAGTGAAACTAGGAAACAAAAAGCACCGTTTTTCATCACGTAAAGAATACGAACTGATTATCTCAGATATTTTAATTACATTCATATAGTTCCGAGTATATCGAAGTTTTATGTATGTTCAATACAATAAAATCAGCACAGAACTTCTTATTTTATGCACAAATCTTATTTAAGAAGAATGTTAGCGCATTTTTTCAGTAAATAAAAACTAAGATGCATTTATTTACTCTGCACTTCGCAGGGAAACACAATGTAAAATATTTATTATCAAATATTTGATCTTCCGCGTGGTTCAGTGGATAGAACACCGGCTTTGTTGTAGCTCAGTGTTTCAAGTTATTGTGAGTTGTTATTGGTAAATTATAATTTGCTATTATTTAATATTCCTATACATGGATTCAATCAATTTTATAGCTTAATGTGGAGTTTATACTTGAAAGAAGCGTATATTTGTTTAGAACGGAAAAGATTCTAAAAAAGTATATTGGAAAATTTTCCGTCTCATATCACTAGTCGTACTCCAACTTTCGCAATCGTAAAGTATTACCGGCAGAATAACCGTTCTGGATATTTTTAATTTCAATTTCCTTGATATTAATCGCAATGTTAGACGTTTTGGGACTGAACAGAAATATGTGTTGCCCGATACTAACCGACTTTTATTTATTCCGTGGCCTCGTTTTTGCTTGTTACGTATGCTCCCAAGTATTTAGATGCGTTTACTTTCTCTATGACCTCAACCCCAAATCATGTTTTTATTTATTTCATTCCCAGTTTTCGGCTTTTCGGCATGTTTCGTTTTATCTATGTTTACCAGTAAACCTATCTCATCGCACGCTTCTACTAAGATATCGGTGTTACTTTGTAGTGCATCTGTATCATTCCCCATTATATATACATCATCCATGTATACGAACAGTTGATTCAGACCATTCAATGTTAGTTCCTTCTTGTCCCCTTTAATTTTTAAAGTCGCATATTTCAACGCAAAGTTAAACAGTAGTGGTGATAAGGCATCGCCTTGTTTCAATCCGTTGCAAATCTTGAAACTATCTAATATATAAAATATCCATACTCTGCTTATGGGGTCGCTGAGACACATCTTCACTAGTCGAAGCAGTTTTTTCAGGAATTCAAATTCATATCAGGATATTGTATAACCTTTCCTATTTGATAGAATCATATGCTTTCTTAAAATCAATGAGTATCTGGTAAACGGTCCCATTGTATTCCCATTTCTTCTCTAATATTGGTCTCAAGGCGAAAATCGGGTCTAACGTGGATTTATTTCTTCTAAATGCCCATCGATGATCTCCAATTATTTGATCTACGTATACACTTAATCGTGTTAAAAGAATAATACTTAATATTTTGTAACAAGTTGGAAGTAACGACATTCCGCGGTAATTGTTACAGTCCATTATATCGCCTTTTTTGCAATTCGGAACTATTACTAAGATTTTACATCTCTTTTTAAGCTCCTTTTTTATCATATAGCAGTTATCAATGTATGTATTTTTTAATTAGTGCCGTTCCTTCTGCTTTAATTAATTCGGCTGGAATATTGTCTATTCTTGGGGATTTGAAATTTTTCAATTTCTTTACTGACATGTCGATCTTTGTCTCGCTAGGTTCGGGTATACACGGTTCTGAGGTATGGATTTCAAATCTCTCTGTTTGTTCCCCGTTGTGTACGTTAAGAAGTTTGTCGAAATAACATTTTCACACATCGACAATTTTAGAGGGATCCGCCTGAAGATCTCCACGTTCATTTCTAACCGCAGCTGCTAACTTGTCTTAACGAGTTTACCCCTTTGTATAGATCTCATATATTATTTGTCTTGCCGTTTTCCTCTATCTTCTGAATCTTTTGCGTCAGATATACTGGCATTTAATTTCTGAACCCGCGTCTTGCATTTTGTTTCGCGTTACTGTAGTGGTTGGTATTTGCTTCGCTTTTACTACTTAGCCATTGTTGCGTTACTTATTTCGTAACTCATGAAGCCTATGACATTCTTCATCAAAGTTTTTTTTCTGTTGTTTCTTCTCACCTACACGTTCCTTTGCTCCTGTAGCGAAGCTTGGCTTAGTGCAACATTTCTTTGTTTTCTGATTTTTATTCTTTAAATAATTTCAAAGAACGAGGCAGATTTTTCATAATGACTGTCGGACAATTATGCCTCTAGTTCTGCCTTTGCTCAATAGATGACGAGTGTGGTTAGAGATTTTCTCTGGTCATCTTTACAATGGGTTCCTTGAAAGCCCGTCAGGTGACACCACATGTGCCTCTAGAGCTTTGCTGAGTGTTTTGCTATGCTGGAGCGAATATTTGGATGGTTGGATTGGAGTTGTATACGTCGGGGTTAAATTGGTCTAAAAACCTGCGTATGTTAAGGCCGGATTTTCTGTGCAATGGATTGAATCTGGAACACTTAGTGCGACGACTGATTGTGTGGAGTAATTTAAATACGACTAAAGTTTAATAATTAATTTAGATCACCTTTTCCTCGTACGTAAGACTTAATTCTAGGTGGACTTAAAACGGGAAATAAAATTCTGATTAATAGAACTTCGTGGCTGCAAGCCGTGACTATAAAAAGGGATAGCTAAACGATTAATTAATAATTACACTACTTCTGGATTAAATCAGGTCAATCTTAAAGCTAATCCTTACCTCTAAATTAACTTCACGAATCGTTCGTAATAAAGAAGGTTCAATAGGGAACGAATTTATGTGTAAAATGTGTTTTGCAGTTAGTCCTTTAAAACTAAAGTAAAAGTTATTCTAATGGGGACGGTCGTTGACGTCTGAAGCGGGTTGAAAATAGTGAATAAAGCCGAGACGTTATGTTTTTGTTTCTAAATTGATTCTTTTGTAAAGTTAGTATTGAGTGTGGAAGTAATTCTCGGATTCAATAAAGACAGGTAAAATGAATTCAAATGCTAGTTTGTGACGAAACACGTGTGTTGGAATAGAGTTAATCGGTAACTTATTCTTCTAGATGTGCTTGCTCTTTGTTAATTTAATACAAGGCTAATTAATATTTGCACATTTTAAGTAAGTAAAATAAATTGAGGACTTTATGGAATTTTGGCTCCGGTGCAAAATCATGGCCTTTGATGAACTTTGGCTAAATCACCTACTTTGTGAGCTATTGGGTTAAATAAAGAGTAATTCTGTTTGCAAATCGATATAACTAATGTGCTGATTCTCAAGTTAAATTGTTCTTTAGTGAACGTTGTGTTTTATTTAAGCCAAGTAAATTCCGAGAATTGTTTGTGGCTTTTTAATTGGTTGGGTGTAAGTGTGATAGACAGTAAAATTTAAATCTGCAGTGGATTAAATTGAGTGGAAAGTAATTACTAAAATAATATTTTCTGTTGAAAGTTTGATTTAAAACGGAAGAGTTTTGAGACTTTAACCGAACATTCTAATTATCCTTCGCAATAAATTGGATTTAATTCTAGTTCCATGTAATGGATTTATTTCTGACTGCGTGAGGTGTTTCGCTTTGGAAGGTTAATAGGGAAACAAATTATTGATTGAAGATGAATTTGAGTGCATGATGCGGAGTGAATGGAGTTACCGTCCTGAAATTATTTGAACAAAAGCTAAAGTCTGAAGATTACCATAAATGTATCTTTTTGTGTAAATTTTGCTCCGCTAATAAGTTTCTTGAAGAAAAAGTATAATTGTTGTTGAGCTATTGTTTCTGTTGACTAGATTATGAGATTAAATTTACTTAGAGCTGAACAGTCTCCAAAGTAAAGCCAATAATTAATGTTGTAATAAAAGAAATCAGGCATTGTTACAGATGATTAACCATCCAAGTCCCCGGGCTCTTACGTTTGGTTACAGTGGTTTTTGTTTTGAATTGAGGTAAAATTCTTCGGTGAAATATAGAGTTGAATTCTAAGATTTTGGGCAATAGTTTATTATTTATAAAGGAATTCAATGAAATATTTTAGTAATCCAATATGAATTTTATAGTTGGAGTGATTTACTCCTTAGTTTATGTAATTGCTCAGTGTAAATAACGGTGCAGTTGACTGAATTTAACGAGTGGAAGTGTACTAGAGACATATTGGAGATTCAGGCATTTATTAGTTGTTAGTATTATTGCAAATAATTGTCTGTTTGAATTAAACGTTGAGAAATAAAATGAAATTGGTTTGCATTTAACAGAAAATTGTGTTAAAGTTGTAAATTGAGAAATTTGATTGGTTTGCGTGACTTGATTGTGTCCCATTAATTAGAATGGGACACATGCTTCCTGGAATTTTTAAAATGGTAGTTTAGGATTAGTTGTGCTGATTTTCTTGTATAGTTTGAGAACTTGCGATATTTGTTATTTTTCATTCAAACTACTATGTGCAAAGCGATTATACGTGGTTGTTGTTTGCTTTCAAAATTTGAAATTTGAGTGTGTATTAAGATAGTATTTGAACTGTGATAGTATTTTAGTTTTATTAACCTTACACTTACATTTGAGATTATTATAGCAGTTCGATCAAAATTTTCTTGGTAAAATCATAGTTAGACCGAAACTTGAGTATTTTCCCTGAAGGGTTAAGAAGAGTAAATGAGGATTGTACAACTGAACTGTGTGAATTCATTTTGGGATTCCAAGTTAGTCATATTTAGATATTACCTTGACCTTTAGAGAATTTATGAATATATTGAATTATCCTCTGGAGCGAATGAGTGTACTGTAATAAATATCTTTAAAATATGTGTTGTTTAGATTTGCTTAGTTTTAAGAATTATTTGATAATTTTTCTGAATTGTTTGTTTTGAAAATAACTTGTTATTGACTGAATACGGGACTGATGGAGATTTCTTATCCATTCGAAAATGATACAAATTATGCTAGCATAGATTATATGGGTTATGTAAATACTCAATCCAGATCGGATAATTCGAATATGGTGCGCGGGCCTGGTTGTAAACTCTGGAATAACTAGAAGTAATTTTACTAGCGAATTTTCAGTTCAAGCAAATGTGGGATCGACTTATCCAGGACTTCGCGTGAATGTTGATGAAAGTTTAGGACAAGGGAATGTTAGATTAGAAATTCTACAGCTTGCTGAACTTAGTGGTTATGGATATAGGAATGGGGAAGGTAATGCCTTGCCGAATGTTCGGGGTTAATGCAAATTTAAAACACCATTACGTTTTGAGCCGTATGATAAAACTAAACAAAGGAATTCGGATTTTGGAATGAGACTTCGCACTTGGCCTGGATTTGAGCAAATGAATCGAGGATTGGGAATCGGATTTCAAAAGAACTTAGATAGAAACTTCGAAGTTCGGCTAGGTCCATCCGAACCATTTCCTACTGTATCCGAAAATGATAGGTCTTTGCCAATTAGGTTGGTGAATGAGAAATGTTTCAATAAAATCACAAACATTTTTACAGAACGTTTGGGGAAACTAACTTTTGATTGATCACATGGTTACCAAGTTTATAAATTGTTGATAGTTGTGGAAGAGATAGTTGAAACCACTGGTATCCCAGTCTCTTTGATATTAAGTGAGTTACTTACTCATTCAAGGGGAGAACTTTCTGATTGTTTGCTGAACTGTTATAATAGAAGGTTGTCTTGGTCAACTACAAAAAGATTAATACGGGAACAGTTTTTGAGTAATATTTTGATCCACAAGTTAAAGGGAAGGGAAGTGTTCTGAAAAATGAAATTAAATGAAAATGTAATCGAATATATTGATGCTATTGTTCTGGCAAGTGCTGTTTTAGATTGCTACTGTTCTGAGTTAGAGCTAGTTGCGGCTATAGTTGAAGGTATGAGTCCCGCATACTGTTATAAGTGTTTAGATGGCCTATGACTGCTTCTTAATTAAAGGCCATGACTTCTAATTATGATCGATACTGTAATGCTAAACGGGAATTTCATAAAGAAAGAGATTCTGAAAGGGCTCAAAGATCATATTCCAATAATTCCAAATTAGGGCGAGGTTTTGCTCATAATGTAATGGTAAAAAGGTAAACTGTTAGTTATAATAAATCTGAACTTGAGTCTGAAGAGGTTAATTCAGATGACAATGTAAAAACACGAATCAAATAAATGTACAGCTAGTCGCAACAAAGACTGGATGTCAGGATCGAGAAGGCATCTCCAAGTTGTTCCGTCTATTTTAAAAGACGAAGTGGCTGTGTTCGTTAATGGATACATAGAAACTAAGAGATGTTTCGTGTGTAGAGACACAGGAAGTTCCTTGAATTTAATCTCTGAATTTTTTTTGAACAGTTTGGATTTGGATCGAAGAAAACTCAGAGATGTTGAAGACCTTTGTTCAATTCGTTTTTGGAGAACAAAGTGATTCTTAAGAAACTATTTTGTTGAAATTGAAAATACCTGGTTGAATTTCGAATTGTTAAGGAATTGCCATGCCAGATTGTGATGGGTGAGTGGAATATGGTGAGTGGAATACTAAATTTTTCCAAAGAAAGACAGATGTTGCGTAATGGAGCTAAGGAAATTAGTTTCATGTGGTCTTCGGGATATGAGGATTAATGGTCTACTTGGAGTCTTATATGTCCAACGTGGAGGCTGTTCTTGCGTGAAGTAATTTCCTTCTACTCTTAAATTAGTTTTCCATTCTTTACTATTTCATGTGAGACTAGTGATTTAGTACAACTGGTGATATTGACCTAAGCAGAGGACGGAAATTGGGAACTGAGATGATCTTGAAAAGAGTGGAATAGTGTTGATTCCCAGTACCTGAAAGAATGTTGAGTTTATTGACGGAAAGGTGGTTGGCCCTGATCCTCAATCGATGTTGTATGGAAAGGATGAGAAATGTCTGACTGAAATATAGGTTTGGTTGATGGTTTGGGATGTTAAACGAGTGGGTAAATTAGGTGGTTTTACTTTCGTTGTTACTGTTTGAAATAAAATCGGGCCTCCCAAAATTGATCTTTAGTTGTCAATGGTAACCTCGGAACAGATAGAATCTGTCCATTGGGTGTGAATAATTTTGAATGGATTGGGTTAGAAAAAGATGGAATGGTAGGTGGTTTGTCTTAAGATCTTAGTGAAATTGAAGCGTGTTGGGAAAATTTTAAAAGTATACTTTCTCGTTTTAAAGATGATTTGGATTTCCTTAATAGCTAATATAAACCTCAATGTTTGAATTCAAAACTGTTTGTGTTATTTGTAATTTATTAAACCCAGGATGATGCTGACACTTAAAGAGTTATGTCTATTGTTATGTCTGGCGGTGCAAGATGATGGTTTGTTTCTTTGTAAAGATGTTTTATTAATAATTTAATGTTTGTGATTTAATTGTGGTTGATATTTATTTTTCCTGATATCATGAAATTTGATCTAGAGCCTCAGCATCGGAATTGGATTTAATTATTTCTTATTCTTTAGGTATTTTTGATTTGCTAATTTATGTTAATATTTAGTTATTGAATTTTATTTAGTGCTTAAAAATTCTTTTCAACTGTTAACTACATTTGATATTCGAAAATTTGAAAGAATTTGTTAGCTTCAAACTGAATAGTTATTTAAAATTTTCTTGAAATTGCTTAATGATAATTGATTAGCATTTCTGTAGATATCTGATTCAATAACTCAATAATTTAAAGTAATAGTATTTTTCGCTAATGATATGAAGATTTCAAGTTACATAAGGTTTAGTAATTATGTAATTGAAATGCATTGTGTTTATATTTCCTATTTGCGCATCTATTAATTGTGTTTTCTTTCGTATGTGTCTATGTTGAATTTTCATATATTGTTCCTGCATTTTCATCAAGGCATGCCTGCTTAGTGGAGATGAATTCTGAAAGTAAACTTCGACTGATTGTAGCGCGCTTTTATGACATCTAATGGATCCAAAGAAGTTTTCAGAAAAAATCTTATCATGTTAATTTTGTTCATCAATGGTTTTAAACTTCAGTTTCTGTATCGAAAATTTTGATAACCCATGCAATGTACTAATTTTTTGTGATTCAGCGGAACATGTAGCGAAGCTTGGCTTAGTACAACATTCCATTGTTTTCTGATTGTAATTCTTTAAATAATTTTAAAGAATGAGAAAGATTTTTTATAATAGCGCTTAGACAATTATGCTTCTAGTTCTGCCTTCGCTCAATAGATGACGAGTATGGTTAGATATTTCCTCTGGTTATCTTTGCAATGGGTTCCTTGAAAACCCCTCGGGTGGCACCACATGTGCCTCTAGAGCGTTGCTGACTTTTTTGCTATGCTGGAGCGAATATTTGGATGGTTGGATTGGAGTGGTATACGTCGGGTGAAATCCTTCTACAAACCTGCGTATATTCCGACTCTATTTTCTGTACAGTGGATTGGATCTGGAACACCTAGTGCTACGATTGATTGTGTGGATTAACTTAAATACGACTAAAGTTTAACAATTCATTTAATTCCTCTTTTCGTCGTACATTGATTTAATTACAAGGCGGAATTAAAACAGGGTATAAAATACTAGGAAGAAAACTTCGTAGTTGCAAGGCGTGACTGTAAAAAGGGAAAGCTAAAGTTTCGTTAATAAATCAAACTACTCAGGTAATGAGTATTAAAGCTAATACTTATTTCTAAATTAATTTCATGAATCATTCGTAATACAGCAGGTTTAACAGTGAACGAATTTATGGTGTAAAATGTGTTTTGCAGTTAGTCCATTAAAACTAACTTAAAAGTGATTCTAATGGGGACGGTCGTTGACGTTCGATGTAAGTTTGAAGGTAGTGAGTAAAGCCGGGACGTTAAGTTATGTTTTTGTTTCTAAATTGATTCTTTTGTAAAATAAGTATTGAGCATGGAAGTAATTCTCGGATTTAATAAAAATAGGTAAAATGAATTCAAATGCTAGTTTGTGACGAAACACGTGTGTTGGAAGAGTTAATCATTAAGTTATTCTTCTAGATTTGATTGCTTGTTGTTCATTTGATACAAGGCTAAATAATTACATATTTGCAAATAAAATAAATTGTGGGCTTTGGGAATTTTTGGCTCCGGTGGAAAATCATGGTCTTTGGTGAACTTTGGCTCAGGCACCTACAGAGTGAGCTATTGGGTTAAATAAAGAGTAATTCTGTTTGCAAATCGTTATAACTAATATGCTGATTCTCAAGTTAAATAGTTCGTTGGTGAACGTTGTGCTTTATTTAAGCCGAGTGAATTCCGAGAATTGTTTGTGACCTTTGGATTGGTTGGGTGAAAGTGTGATAGACAGTAAAGTTTAAATCGGCTAATTGAAAGAAAACGGATCACTAAAACAATATTTTCTGACTAAAGTTTGATTTAAAACGGAAGAGTTTTGAGACTTTAACCGAGCATTCTAGTTATCTTTCACAATAAATTGGATTTAATCAAGTTCCGTGTAACGGATTAATTTTTGACTGCGTGAGGTGTTTCACTCTGGCAGGTTAATAGGGAAACAAATTATTGATTGATGACGAGTTTGAGTGCATGATGCCGAGTGAATGGAGTTACCCGACCTGAAAATATTTGAACAAAAGCTAAAGTCTGAAGATTACCATAAATGTATCTTTTTGTGTAAATTTTGCTCCGCTAATAAGTTTCTTGAAGGAAAACTATAATTGTTGTTGCGCTATTGTTTCTGTTGACTAGATTATTAGATTAGATTGACTGAGAGATGAACATTCCCCCAGAGTAAAGCCAATAATTAATCTTGTAATAAAATATTGTGACAGTTGACTTATCTCGTTTGGTTTTCCGCAAATGAATCTCCTAACCCTTGTTGATTATTGTAATTAAATCAAAGAAAATTCCAAGAGGAGAAAAGCTTCCACATGGGTCTCTTTGGAGGTTCAGATCTAGGAGGTGAGGCGTTTACTGTTTGAGCCTTATTTGAGTTCAGCGTTGTCTAGGCTTCTTTGGAAAATTTCTTCTTTTTTCGAGCCCATAATTTTCGAAAGAAGTCAGGCATGTTACTCTGCACTCTAAAATAGATATAGTAGACATAACAATAATATGATCAACTGGACCATAAAATGTGGCTATTTTGGAACCAATAATTTTTTGGGTTGCATTTACAAAACATTTATTGTTAAGCGTGTTTTTTTAACTTAACAATACTTTACTGTTGAATTTGCAATAAATCAACTCGAAATGTAGTAGCTTCATCTATTGGTATTGCACCTTTAACAACACTTTGTCTTTGTAGTAATAACATTTTGCAGCGATAGTATTATCACTTAAGTTCTCGCCTCACCCTGTGGGCTTGACTTTTTTTTGCTAGCCACATCTAGCTCCCGGTAGAAGGTTACACCTTCGTTTCAGGAAGGTAAGGGAGGATTTAAGGAAGGTGGTCGGTCTATGGGTTATATAGGAAATGCTAAATTTTATTTATTTATTATACCCTTAATCATTTCATGGGTTATTATGTGAATTTTCTCATAATCATACTGTTTGGGAGGTTTTATAAGGATGATATGAGAAATGGAAGTGAGGTGCTGTTTGACGCCACAACACTTGAATACTTAGACATATGGGTGATCATCTTCTTGCTCAGGGGCATCTCTGAGCATAATGAGAGACGAATGCAGCCCTGTTAATACAATTATGATTACTGTGCAGTACATGTAGGTGCGATATAATGAGGTATGTTAGGGATGCTTGGAGCAGTGGCTTGGTTAAAGTCTGGATGGTTTGGTGTGAGTGTGTATTGGTAGAGATAGAATAGTAATGATAATGGAGTATGTGTATGCGTGGGTGGTGCAAGAAAGTGTTCGTGTCAATTTATTATGTCATAGAAAAGTAGACGATGTTTTTCCAGATGTGTAGTGATGTATTTAAGGCGTTGGGTTTCTAGATGCTGAAGTAGGTGTGGAAAATTTATTCTATCGTATAATTCCTGAGTTGGGCAGGGTAGTTTTATCCGGAATGCTACTCGCAGGGCATGTGGTTCCATTACTTGGAGTTTATGGTAGATTCTGTGATTTGCTGCGATCCAAGCGGTGAATCCATACGTAAGCAGTGACCTAAGAAAACTTTACAAGTGTTTATAATGGTCTGTGGTTTTAATCCCCAAGTTGTTCCGGTAAGTCATTTGAGGAGTTTGAGACGGTTGTAAGCTTTGCTAATGACGTTATTAAGATGAGGACGCCAAGTGAGATGGTGAACAAATATGAGATCAAGAAACAAGACCATTACTTGTTTTGATGGTTTTATTGGTTCATGCAAGACTGTTAAGGAGAATTTGGACGGATATCGATGAACTCTTGAGCGATGTTTCGGTGGGATGAATACAATCGCCTGCGTTTTGTGTGAGTTGATTGTGAGGCCCCACTTACTGCACCAGGAAGTGAAAGTGTGTATGGCTTCATTCATTGTGCGATTTATGTGCTGAATGGTTTTACTGAGTGCAAGAAAAGCCCTATCATCTGCATACTGAAAGAGGTGTATATTTGGAGGTAGGTCGGCAACGAATAACGGTAGAGTACAGGTGATAATGCGGATCCTTGAGGAACTCCACAGCGAAGGAAAATAGGATGGGAGGTGCTGTCGTTAATGGATATGTATGCAAGTCTATTTGTGAGGAAACTAAAAATGAGTTGTATGTAGGTGATGGGAAGTTGGAATGATTGCAGTTTTAAATGAGAGATCCATGCCATACTTTATCGAATGCTTTCTCTAAATCAAATAAGACCAAGCAGGAAGGACGTGATGTATTATAGTGATTAGAGATCAGATTGGAGAGTCGGAGTAGTTGGTCATTGATGCTATATGATGGACGGAAGCCGGCTTGACGGAGTGGGATGATGAGGTTATGTTGTTCTAAATGAATTTGAAGTCGTTGTACTATGATTTTTTCTAGAGTTTTGCTAAATGTGGAAGTTAATTGGATTGGCCTGTAAAACGTTCCGGAATTTGGCATTTTTTGAGGTTTGAGGAACATTAATGTTTTGGATGTTTTCCATGATAGGGGATAAAACCCTGTGCGTAGGATGAAAGTGTAGATAGTGGCGAGTAGTTGAATTAATGAAATGGGTGCTTCTTTCAGATGACGGTATGTTATGGTGTCAATGCCAGGAGCTGATTTTCTTTTATGTTTAAGTTGTGATTTCTTCTGGAGTGATGGATGCAGTAAGTGGGTGATCTGATAGAGGGTGATCGAGATTTGGTTTTAGATGAGGCGAAGCAAGTTTTAATCGATTTGTAGGGTGTTGTCTGAATGGATTAAATGAGGTGTCGGTGTGAATATTTCCTGCAGGTAGTCGGCAAAAGCATCAGCCTAGTCTTTGTCTGAATGTAGTGCTTGGTTATCCTGAATAAGTGGGTATGAGGATTTGGAGTATTTATCAGTGAGAGTGTTAAACCGTTTCCAGTATTTGGTCGGATGTGATGTATCTGCCCATGTGTTGCATGTTCTAACCCATTGTCTCAACTTGTATGCTTTAATGTAGTTTCGGACAGTTCGTTGTAATAGGCGGTGAAGTCGTAGTGAGTCTGGGTTTCCTGTTCGTTGATAGTCGCGGAAGAATTGGCGAGAACGTTTGATTAATGTGAGGTAGTTGGGTGGTAATGTGGGTTTGTATGGATGAATTAGGCCTTTCGGGATAAATTTTTAGCTGTAGCGGTATGTAGTGTGGTGGTTATAGTGTCTATGGTATCATAGAGTTCATCTTCAGTATTTGGAGTTTTGAGTGTTGCGGTTTGTGTTTCAACATATTCCCTGTAACCTTCCCAATCTGAAACACTTGTCGGAGAGGAACGTTTTGTTGGGGGGAAGGGGTTTGGTTACAGTGAAGGGTGAGTTTGATGGGGCTATGGTCGCTGCCCATCAGGTCAAGGATTTCTATTGCACTACGGTTGGCGATATTGGTGGAGGTAATGACAATGTCAGGGGTTGTATTGGAAATAGGTCGTGTGGGTTTAGGAAAGTGGTGAAGTGTTCCGGTAGTCTGGTATTCTATGAAATTTCTGAAGTTAAGTTTATGTCGATTTGGTCGGCTGTGAAAATTGTTATCGGCTATGATGATGTAATTGGTAAAATTGTTTGATATGTGGGGGAAAAATATAGGGAATAGAATGGCCGGGCCGGACATAGATGGTGGCTAGAGTAATGTAATTGTGTTTATAATACAGTGTAGTGATTGAATATTCAGGTAACTCTGGCATTTGAGGTGTGTGTTGACGGTGAGGAATGGTTCGTGAAAATCCTATTGCTGTACCTCCATTTGCGCGTAAGGCTGGCTGTGTGCTGTCAAATCGTTGTAGTGTAAGGCGCGGTATTTTGATTGATGTGTTTGGTTTCAGATGAGTTTCATTTAGCAAAAAGGAGCTAACGTTTTCTTCTAATAGTAGCTGTTCAAAAATATCTTTGTGTGCTGAGAGCCTAAAGCTAAAGCCATAATCTTCTGCATGTTTATGTTGGAGTCTTTTGTGGTATTAAACTTCGGTTTCAAGTGCTCTGGCATGGAAGTGTGCATACGGTCCGGAGTAAGTTGCGTTAAAGCTAACATTGAAGATTGTTGGATCTGTTGTAGGGTGAATGGACGTTGGAATGGATGGCTGTTTTATAGGGCTACAATGATGAAAGCTAGGACTTGGGAAATACTTATGGGTTGATATACAGAAGTAACTGCGATAGTTTCTGGTTGTTTAGCTTCAGTGGTGCGAATGGGTACTATAAGTTCAGGCTTGCTAAGTTCTGGTGCTGGTCGAGCTTTGCATTTATAACTAAACGTTGGATGTGATTCCCCGAAAGTAGTACATTTTGGTGTCTGTTTCATATTTGTAAATGATTTTGTGTTGTGTGGGCCTGAACAGTAAGCACATTTGATATCATTTTGGCATTGTTAGGTGTGGTGTGTATTACTTGTATATTGCTGGCACTTTTCACATCTTATGGTAAGTTGTGGTGGTGTATGAGAAGGCTCTACTCTATATCGTCTCCTGTTCGTTTGAAAGTAAGTCATCGTTCGTTTGATATGCACCGTTTGAAAGTAAGTCATCAATGGTTTCTTGGCTAGTGGTGATCACAAGTACCATGTAGGTGGGGCCGCCGTTTTTTTGTTTTAATGCGCAGGCACTTTGTGATTGAATGGCCTTCTTCCTTCAATTCTGCTTCGGCTTCTATATCTGTAATTGTAGGTTAGACTGCACGGATTACTACCGATAATGTAGGTGTTTTTCTGAGCGGCGGTGGTTGACGTGTGCGTTTTGTGTCCATACTTGTCATGTTAACTGTTTTCCCAAAGATTTCGAAACTATGTTTGTTCCTGATCATGGTTGCTAAATTAGAGTCTGGAGAGTGGATGCTGATTCCGTTGCGTGTTGGTATGATTCGTCCTATTTGGTCTCGTGACACGTATTTAGTGAACTGTTGAAATAGAAATTTTGTATCGCAATAAGTGAGATGGAATGCATGCGTTTTCGGATCCTGATCTGAGAGATATGGATATTCGTCTGTGTTGTTGATGTCCATTCGCCGGTCCTCTTCTGATTCTGTATCACTGATAGTGTGAGATTTTTTCTTCGGTAGTGACGAGGGAGTTATACGGCCTGATCTGATGTTAGCTGGTGTTCTAGAGCGTGATCGTGATCGAGCAGATGTTTCCTGTAAGCTGCGTCGGTGTTTGCTGATGTTCCCTAGTGTGGAATATGGTGGAGGCCCTGGTACTACTGCAACTGGAAGCTTACGATGTCCTGATTGCTGATGATCTGCCATGATGAAAGAACTTAGGACCAGAGGCTCTAGGAATACAATGTAGTAAGCAAAACGGAGTTACGATGAAACAAAGTCAGGGTGTACTATTGTGTTGATAATGAGATGAGATGATTTGTGTAATGATTGCTACCTCAAACTAACTTCACCCTCCGATGCTGAATAACGCCGTCGATCCTAGTTCAGCGGTATACGTACTTTTCTCGCCTGTGCGTATGCTACTCATGGTCCTCGTTAGCACGCTACCCATCTAGAGCTAGGCTAGGTTAGTTTTGTGGGCTTGACCTAGAATGGTCGACTCTTGAAACAGTAAAGTTTGAAGCAAAACGCTCTTCTACTTCTCACTAAGACTCAAACTAATATATGCAAGAATAAATATTCATGAGTCATTCTTTCCACAATTATTTAAGCAATTTCTTTAAACATATGTCAGTATATAAAAACAATAATAATACATTTTATTCGGCAAAGTATAACCCGATTGTATAAAATAATAAACCTCCATTATCTACGATCTTTCTTTTTTTTAAAATGATGCTGCCATTTGTTGACCACGAATATATCAACAGAGAATAAACAGTTACAAACGCTAATATGCGTAAAAATCTTCACATGTTTAAATATTAATGTTATTATAATGATCATCACCTCCATTATCAAAATTATCATCACGAACTCCTCATAAACGTCAAGATCGGTGCGTTTTCAGTAATTTTTCATTTTTATGTTGTTGTGGCGATCAACATGGCGCCCTCAGTTTCTTTGTTCATTCCGTAACACGAAGTATGGTAACAGTGTAAGCATGCGCAATAAATTAATGTGTGAAATAAGGTTAAATCAACGACAATTTACGGTTAGTTCAGTCCTAACAAATCAGTATTGTTAATAATATGGTTAAAATATGGTAAATTGAACAATGCTCAATAAACAATGCAGAATCAACATTTATTGTAACTGCTGAAACATCACACATCGTAAATATGACCACACATACGACACATATGACCACACGACAAAAATAATTCTGGAAAAATCTCTTACTCGTATTGTTCCTGCTACCCCAGCATTTTTTAAAGTGTGCACTCTTAACTTCTTCACAAATTGCCTCCCACATCTTACATCAATTTCATTATTAATATCATTTTCATTATTATTACTCGAGTCAGCTAAGATTTCGACAATATTTGAGAGTTCGAGTTGGTAATCTGCTTCTAAGCTCGGATTATTTAATCGTTTAGCTTCGAATTTCAGTTGTTTTGATCCCCCTGCTTTCTGTGTTCGCGATCCATAACTTTTCCTTTATTTTTGTGATTATTAATTGGTGGTCGGTGCCACCTTGCGCTTCTCTGTACGATCTAATGTTCATTATGTTGGTCTATCTTCGTCCATCTACAAACACGTGATCGATCTGGTTGAGAGTTTTGCCGTGCGTGGATACTCCTGTGTATTTGTGTATGTTTTTGTGTTCAAAGTGCGTGTTCTTTACCAGTGGGTTTTTCGAAATCGCGGAAGTTATCAGTCTTCCTCGATTGTTGTTCGTCTTTTTGTGAAGGCTGTATTTGCCTTTGGTAGGTTTATCTTTTTCTTTCCTCCCTACCTTTGCGTTGAAATCACCAAACACAATTTTCGAATTATACTTCGGTAATTGGTCAAACAGCCTTTCTAACTCCTCGTAGAATATATCTTTGTCGTTCCCATCAGCCTCATCGGTCGGTGCATAAACGTTTATTAAAACCTTGTTGCCCCATCGGGTACGTATTGTAACGTACGATAATCTTTCATATTCTAAACCGGCGGCAGGATGCTGTTCCTAAAAAGGAATCCTGTTCCGAAATTGTGTGGCTGTGTTCCCCCCTAGTAAAAACGTATTTTCCCTACCGGATACGATCTTGATCCTCCCAATGGACTTCCTGTATCGCTAAAATGTCGAGCTGTACTTCTCCATCTCGCGTACCACCACCTGAAGAGCGCCCGTTTTGTATAAGGTTCGTACGTTCCACGTTCCAATTCTAAGATCTTAATACAATACTTAATAAAGAAATTAAGATTTCAAGATAGTGTTGCATGAATAGCTATTCAGAGTTATTCTCAGACCGAAACCAATGTGTTGTGCCTGTTTTTAGTTTCAGTATGGGAAAGGCTATGTTAGAAAGCTGAAACCATTACGACATCTCAGTTTCTTTCTGCTACTTTAAGCGTTTAGCCATGTCAGTTTAATAAATAGTTTACAATAAATTTGTTACTTTGTACAATAGTGATGAATTTTGGACTTTCATCAGTTTCTCACCGGTATGATTTTTCATCTTAAGAGTTAGTTATATTTTACAAAACGTTTACATCACGAGAAAATGCGAAATATGATTATCGCATATGGAGTATACTTCACATTGGAAAAGTTTAGAAGACAGAATGAAAAATAGAGAAAGATTCACAAGAAAACAAAATCTAAATCCTTCTTTTACATAGCCGTCTCCTATCAAAATCACGTTCTCACTCCTCATTCGTCGAATTATTTCACTTCTGGACCTAATGTTTCTTTTCTTTGATTTTTAAATTAAAAGTCTTACTTAACATTAACAACGAAATAAAATATATATGTAGATTTTAAAACAAGCAAATTATAATAATTTAAAATATTGTTTCTCCATACACTCAGATTTCAAAGTTGTAAATTTTACAGCTGAAAATTATTTCTAATTGATATGTAAAACCCATTTAAAATTAAAATTTTTATTTGAAATAGGAATTAGAAGCTGCATCTGGTTTATAAACAAAATAAATAAATACAGAACAGCTTAACTTACGTGATGCACTTTGTACTTGAAATTCTCTTTAATTCTTCCAATAATGTAGACATATCCTTCTTCCGTTATGTAGCCTGTATCTCCAGAATGTATCCAACCATCTTTGTCAATCGTAGAGGCTGTAGCCTGCAACATGCATTGAATGAAAACCTTATAATGTGTGATATGCTACTGAGACTTCTAAGTTTTTGAGCTTTGAACTACTTTAACCTATTATTCCTATCGGTAACTTGCTCAGCACAAAATACGTTATATATCTCGCATCTGATCTGGAACACTTAAAAGTAATATTTTTGCTTGTTTTACATGAATCACAAATTATATTAAATAAATATTTTTTTCTTTTGCAGGAGAGTTTGAATCTAACCTCGTTTAGATGAGTTAGAGTTGCGGGTATTGGCAATTATATTGGTTTATATAGATCTTGGTAATGGAAATACCAAGGGAGCTTATCAATAAAGATTAGATGTAAATGAAGGAGTTTCGAGACAAGTGAAATTTGTCTCTACTGTTGTCAAAATGACAGTTTATAGAATTTCCACTTGAAAAATTATTTGGTTATCATTTGTCTACTACTACTACAAGAATTACAACATCACTCCTGCTACAGGTGCTCTACGAAGGCGATAAGAACCTACGGTACCGTATCTAATGTGTTGATGTATAGTTAAGGGCATATTGATATAGATAATTTAGGATTAAGGGCATATTGAAATAAATACGGGTTTAGTTCAGTTCACTAATCCTTAGTTTTACAATCGACAACTAAGCTTCTAGCCAGCGCTAAGTTGAAGATAACTACTAAGCCATATTTTGCGTATATGAAATATGACTTGGCCTCAATTTAGCGCTAACTAGAAGCTTAGCGGTCGATTGTAAAACTGGGGGTATGTGGTTTTTGTTAGCTACGGTTAGACTTCAGTGAGTTTCCGTAATAGTATGTTATGTAATCTTCAGATATAAGACTGTTCTTAATTAGATTAAAACACCAACAACATTAGTAAACCATTACATAACATAAATGACGCAGTATGGTTTCTTCGAGAGCACCAACATTGGAAAAGTACAATATAACCAAAATACGATGGATATGCAAATATATTTGGAACAGTTCGACAATTATTGTCAAGTGTATCGTGTGAAAGAAGATATTGTAATCAATTTCTTGACATACATTACACACAAGCTGTATATAGTCTCTCGAGACAGTTTTCCTCCAGAAGAAGTGAAAACACAAGAATTTGCAGTATTCAAGAAACGTTCGAACGTTATAAGTTTCACTCTCGTAGCAGATCTTCGAAAGCAGGCAATGAAGTGTTCATTTGGTGAAGGTTTGGATGAAGCCTTACGTAACTAACTCGTAATTGGGGTTAGGAAGGATGATACCAGAAAAGCCAATCCTAAATTGACATTACAAAAAGCTCTTGGCATAATATCCATATAAGAGCAAGTTGAGAAATATTCTCTACGTTCTCAGAGAAATAATCCAAATTACAACGAATCCTACAATGTCAGGTTAGAGCGATGCTTCAAGTTAGGTCAATTAAGAGAATGAAGGGAGTCATATTTGTTTCAGTTGTGGTAGAGCACTTAAAGATTTTTCAATTGCTATGTCAAAGGGTTAATCTGCCATCAATGTAACAAAATTGGTCACCCGGCGAGGGTTTGTAGGCAGGAAAGGTCAGTAAATGAAAAGAAATTACGACAAATAGAACAAGCAGAGACTACTTTTCCAAATATGTATGTTTTGAACTCACCTTTGTCAGGCGATATTTTAATTTTTTTCAGAAGAAGAAATACATAAGAGGATACTTTAGAGAATAATGATAATAATTTACATTTAATTTTACAATACCACAGAACTAGTTTTCCAGTAACAGTAAATATGGGTACCAAGTTCAATATTATGTCTATCACGAAATTAGTGCAGTTAGGGGGTGTATATAAGCTAAAACAACAAGCAGACAAAATTACTCTTCTGAATAAATCTCAGCAGAACATTGTGGGTACTGTAACACTAGAAGTATTACATAAAAAATTTGTAAATCCCATTTTTGACAACTAATTGATTTTCCTCTTGCAATACTAGTATCAAGTGGATTGAAGGTATCATATTGTAATTGGAAACAGCAATTCCTAGTCGAGGAACCACAAATACATTCCGTAATACAAGATGATATCTTAATAAATAACAAAGACATGATGGAAAGACTAAATATATTAGTATCTCTGATTACAAGACAAATAGAGCAAATTAGTCAACTTCAAACTAAATTAAATGTACTTGATGAGAAGCTTAACATAGCATGCGATATAAAAATTACATAAAGAAGCATATTGATGGGTTAAGTAAAGTCTGAAACATGAAAATACGAGATTTGTATGATCAGCTGAATTCTATACAAGTAATGTTACGAGGAGCTAGAAAGAATGATAGACCAATTGTAAGCAACTTGAAAGGTTTAATTGTAAAGAATGAAATGAATGACAATCAGGATATTGATTACCCCAACCAGCAAAGAATTTCAAAGAAGGAACGTCGACGTCGACAGAAAGAAGTACAAAAACAAGGAAGACTAAAGAATTACTATACTGATAATTCTGAATTTGATAATGAACAATGGATTCCAGATAAACGCTATGCTCATTTATTATTGTTCAAAAATTATAAATTATAAAAACGAAATTTGACAATATTTGTATTAGATGCTTATATGGACCAAGTATTGACTATTGAAAGTGCTATAAGTACAAGAAGATTCGATTAATTTGACATCTATTATCAACAAATGTAAAGATTATTTTTTGAGAATATTTGTTAAATTTCATTTTAATGTTTTAAATTCGATATAGTTGTGTAAGATCTGATGAGATAAGACCACAAAGCAGATAATTTTTATTGATAAGACACATCTGAATTAATGGAAATTTATCCTTCAACTCTTTATCTGTGTCGGTGAGATATTTTTACACTATTTTCCTTAGTTCACATGGTTCGTGGTGTCCTCAAATTTTGCAACGTTAATTTAACTGATTGTTGGACTTCATAGAATAATGAAAGTTTGCACAGCAACGTAAATTGGATGACAATACAATGTTCCATTGTTACTTTCAAATATTTCTATATTTTAAATATTGACCTTTTTTATGTTAAATATTTTCCTGAAACGATAAGGGGTTAGACTGGTTGCAGAACACTTTAGGATTTGGATCACAAAATATTAGCTAGAGAAAAAGTATCCGAATTCCGAAATAACTCGAAAATAATATTAAATAAGCCTTCTAAAGAGACACTTTTCTTAACCAATATATATTTATACATGACTAAAAAGAAAACATGGGACACTCTCACATATACAGTGACTTTATATATTCTTAAATTGGCGCCCCATGCTTTTCTTTTTGGTCATTATAACAAAATATTTTTTTTTCATTTTAGTACAAATTGTTTAAGAAAAGTATGTCTTTAAAAAGCTCTTTTTAATTACCTTTTCCTTTTAGTTCAATGAAATGAAATGTGACCAGAGGGTTCGGCAAAAGAAATGTTAATCATTATTTTCAAGGTACGGTATTTTTACAGAAAATGAATATGTACTCACCCAATTAAAAATATGATATAGAACTTTGTCTTATGGAAAAGGGGGTGAATGAGGAGCTGCTGGTTTTAGAAACTATTTCTATATTAGTTTATATAGATTTTGGTAATGGGATTATCAAGGGAACTTTTTTTCGCAGCCTTAGTTACATTTTGCAAGAGCTTTTGTTGCTGGATAATGTGGAAGTAGTAGTTCTAAATACACCGATTCAGCATAAATTGGTACCTACGTACAAGCTTTTCAGAATACATGCGGAACTTATCATGTTCCCATTCAAATATTACCACTCATCGTGTTAAATCAAAGCTCATACCACTAAGTCTCTTATAGAAAAAAATCAGCAGCACACGTTTCGTAGAACACTTACAGTCACTGTTTGCAATGGTACAGCTGCAAATAACTTTTCACGCCACAAACACAACCGCAAGTATCCTTCTTAAAACACGGCTTGTACAATCACACTTTACGCGACATGTAGTATTATTTATATGTAATGACTAATGGTCCTTTCTCTACAAAAGCTTATCACTCTAGCTCCTCTAGACGCATATCATAATTTTGCTTTTTGACCACTTTTTCGGAGATTCCTAATACTGTGCGGCGGCTCGGTCTTTGTTCTAAGGATCCAGATTTAAAAAAATATCAGTAATCGTAATCTTTTGAGAGCAAGGCAATTTGAATTTATAACATAACATCCTGAAAAGGCAATAATAATAATAATCTCTCTATATAAAAACAGAAGTCCTGACTGACTGACATATACACACGACACATATGACAAACAAATACATTATCCGAGATGAAACCAGATATGGATCAATGACTCCTCCTCATGATTTACACAATGGACATGGTAAATTTTCGTGGCCTCTATCTTAATGTCGTCGTATCAGTTGTTTGTTCTTAAGTTTCCGTAATAGCGTAAGGCTGTTTTAAACATAAAGGGTTCGTGTATACAGAAAACGCGGATTACGTGTTCTCGTTCTTACAGTGTCATGTCCCAAACTATGATTTGCAGCCTTATCAAAAATCAGTCTAACATGAAAACCTAACTTACATAAACTTTATTTTGTATGGAAATTCAAAAATAGAAATTTTCATGTTCTAGGAGGGTCATAAGCTTTGATTTGGTGTTGAGCGCCAAGCGATTAACACATTAATACGGAACGAGAATAAAAGCTAGACACATATACAGGATTTAAGCTGATAATAATAATAATTTACTATAATCATTCCTAAACATCCACAAGTAATACTGCCGCAACTCAAACACATGTGTCCGAGCGCCATCAGTTTGCTAATACATTTGCTTGGAACGCCGACCGCCAGAGGTATAGCGAATGCCAACCGAAAACGGTAACTTTTTGTACCAGGCGGAAATAACGCAAATACCGGTGTTACTTTAAACCGAGCCGGCGGCACTATAGCTAGAATAACATCTAACATTAGTTAATATTTTTTCATATCAGCATTAAACTTTAACTATTAGGACCTCCATACCTATACCACACGTGTGTGTGAAAGAGAGAGATCATATTTTTTTTTAAATGTTGGACCCCAATTTTTTGTGAATGTGTATGAAATGACAATATCAGAAAACATTAAGTAAACTTCCTAAACTAAATATCTTGAATGACTGTTATTTCTCTTAAAATATTACAACTTTATATAATCGTGAAAATTTCTTCAAGTCCAGAGCGTGTGAGGTAGTAAAAATTTTATTCCACCATAATTTAATGTTACTGTACACACTTTGTATCGTATTATAAACATATTTCGTAGAAAATATTTTTCGAGATTTTTTGCTATTTTAGTTCATTTTCCCTGAAATTTTGACCGTTCAGAGTGTGAAGGAGTAAAAATGTTATCCCACCACAGTTTAATATGTTATTGTACACACTTTGAAATCTTTTTAAACATATTTTGTAGAAAGCTTTTTTCGAAATTTTTACTTACATTTATTTCTAAGCTTTAAAAATTGATAATCTGCGCATGCGCGAAGATTGAACTAGGTTGTATAATAGCACTGGTTGACCAGGTAGACCGTCAGTTTGCCTTTATAAGCTGAAGCTGACGGAAGTAAACTATCTTCCTGGAGTCCACCTGAGTCATTCTACTAGTTTGAACTTATTTGTCTTTGAAAGGTAATGCATACTTTATTTAGATAAAGTTTATTCTTTATATTTGAAGTCAAAAGATCTGAACAAATCAGTATATTTGAAAACTGAACTGCTAGTTCATTTTTCGTGTTGTGACTTTTTTGTGAACAAGAAAAGTGCAGGGCTACCTAGTTCATTTTTTGTGCGGTGACTACTTTTGTGAACAGAATGTTAATTTGTGTATACCGTTTACAGCAATCAAGTTTGTGACTAAGGAATCCTATTATATTTGAGGAATCAGCTCTTGACCATCTTCAATCAAGTTTGTAAGCAGTGATTTCTATTATTTGATAACATCAACAAGAATGGACTGCACCATGGGATTGACAAGTGCCGATCATGTTATCTTGGCTAAGAAGGTTAAAGTATTGAGACCCCGCGTGTCCATATATAAAGCGTGCGTTGATTTATGCCGCTTAGCCGTGCAGGGAATACTATATAGAAATTCAGGTAACGTTTTTTACCTTTTGTTTCATCTTCGTCTTCTATCCAAGTGTGATTTTAACAAGTTGTTTGGTGCATGCCTTCATGCAAATGATTTAATTCAGTTAGGTAACACTGGCTTCTTCGATTCCCCTCTAACGCTAGGCTGGCTTTCCAGCATTATATGTTGTTGAGTGAACCCGTTGACGATAATAGGAGAATGCGTTTCTCTTTCGCTTGATTCCGGTTGTGAGAGATGATATTCAGGAAGTATATGTTGCTATGAATTTAGACGATTCATTGAGTATTGTCCCTCACAGCCGTGAGTACTCCCAATCGTTTCTAGGTTAATTTCCTGTTTCAACAATAACTTCAATGCCTGCTTCAATAATCTCCTCGTGTACTTTTACTACTAGTTCTGCTCCTGTCAATGTAGTTACGTCTGTATTAACGCAGGCAACAACATTCGTAACTACGGCAAGATTTATCTGCAGTCCAGTACCTTCTACTTCTTTTGCACCTTCTATTTCTTTTACTCCTCCTAAAGCTATTACTTCTACCTCAACGATTTTGAAAATGACTGTGTCAGCCAAACTGTGTCAGCAGTGTGGTGCAGCTCGAAAAAGAAAAGTAATAACCCGCATGTATGTGGGGATCGATTCTACACTATCTGCAAATTGTACATTAAAGAAGATCAGCTCTATTTCGTGCAAAAGACGAATCCGAAACCTGAAATTGATTTTCGCTATGTATTGTGTGATATTGAGACTATGCTACTTAATGAGGCGAAAAAGTTGAACGTGAACACGGTCCAAATCTGATATGCGCCTCACACCGCTGTTTTAAATGTAAGAACGATATGGAGGATATTTACAAATGTTTTCACGATTTGATTCCGTGTATGTTGCACGTGCACTCATTTAAAAGAAGGAAACACTCCTCAAATAATAACCCAAGGTGCGCAAATTATTCAAATGCGTGTACGCAATAATACTTTTAATGATTTATTCATGTCCGTGAAATTATCTAAATTGGGATTAAGTGAAAGTTCAAAGAAGGAATATTTCCCAATTTTGTTAAATACTGAGGACTATCAAAATTGCAATGGACCATAGTCAGAACTTAAACTTTTTGATGATGAAGGAAAATCAGAAAGTGAACGAGAGGAGTTGAAGGTTTGGCATGAGAAGTGTGTGGAAGAAGATCTTACCTTTAACCTAAAACGCGAAATGCTAGAATACTGCTGGAACGATGTGCGTATATTGTGTGAGGCAATCATTAATTTCTCAGGCTTAATTGAACAAAAGACTGAAGCGATCTGGTGTTTTCTTCATGTAAGTACAATTGCTTGGGCGTTCTATGGAATGCTTTCGCTCTTTATATTTAAAAGAGAAAAGTATTCCTGTGATTCAAGTTCGGGTATCGGCAACGTAACTCTCAAGTAAGAAAGTATTAAGATGGTTAAAGTACATGGAATTCATAGTAAATGATGTATCTATTCATACGGCTGAAAACAGAGATGAAGTCTAATTTGGACGATTCAAAGTGAACGGGTACAATAAGAAACATCGTACTGCGTATGGATTATATGGATGTTTTTGGCATAGTCATTCATGCATTAAGCAGTGTCTCCAAGTGTCTCTCAATGGCATGAATGGAGAAACATTAAATGACTGAGATAGTGCGACAAGGAGGAGAAATAAATATTTAGAAAGTTGTGGTCTAAAGCTTGTAGAAATCTATCAATGTGATTGGGATCGACAAGTAAAGGAAAATCCACACTTTCGGCAACTTTTTAAATATCTCTGCAAAAATATTGAAGGTGGATTAGTGTCTAAGTACTCTTTTAAGGGAGGTAAGACCGAAATTTCCAGATCTCTCTATGAGTGTCCTGAAGACGAAACTATACGATATGTCGAAAAAAGAAACGCAAACTGCAGAAAGGTGGTGCTTTTCTGCCTTCATTATTAGCTCCAATCCTAAGTGCAGTATTTGGTAGTTTATTTTGCAATTTCAAAAAGTGATACTCATTCCAGAAAATGCAGGTGCACAAATGTAATCCACTATGAAGTCTGTCAAGTCTCATCAACACGTTTGGATAATGAAATGGATGAAATTTTGAAACGGAGTGATCTTTCTACGGATGAAAAATGAGATATGTATCAGAAAGCATTACTTAGTTATTTAGAATATACTCCACAGTCTCAGAAATTAATTGTTTTACCCGTTTACAATTCTGAATCCTCAAATATGATACTCACGATTCAATATATTGTTATTTCAGTACCAAAATCATTTGCAAAATAGACTCAGGTATTATTATATCTCCTTCAGGTTTCCAATCGTATCTGTTGGGATCTAACTGGCGCAGTATCCAAATATATTTCTTGCAAATGTACCAAAGGGTCTGAATATAGATTTTACTACAAATACTGCATTCAATGGAAAATACCATGAAAATCCCTTCCACTTTGAAACTTTTAATATTAAGTTGCAAGTACAAGTTAGTTTCCAATTTTATCCTCCCACCCCTCTTACTCCAGATTATGCTAAACAACAATGCGTTCAAAGTTATCACTCCCTGCTCTCTGGAACTGGTATATTTCATAAAAATGTAAGTCATTCGGTCACGTATTCTTATTATCCTCATGGATATACTCTTTATGCTTTTATTCTTTCCATTACTAATACTTTGGATGATTCTACATGGGATGTTATTAAGGATTCTCCCGTTAATCTCCGAATAGGGTTCAGTCAGTGTCTTGCACAATGTATTTCATGTATTATTTACGCTCAATTTGATTCCCTTATACAGATCGAAAAGGATCGAAATGTATATACGGATCATACCATGTTTAATTTAGTTTAGTTTGAGATCAGCCATGAGAACTGTCGTACAATTTTCAGCCTTCGATGATAACGAAGAAAATAATTTCATAGTCAAAGACTTAGCCATTGTTCATGTAGATAGCAATAGTTTTCAAAGCTGGATATTTAAAACTCATTTTCGAATATCAAAGATTATTCCTAGTTCAAGATATGCTACTGATTATTTAGCCAGCGTGTATTTGGTCTAGAGTGGATAGGAGGCGAATTTGAATACGGGGAAGTTAAAAACTTAGTTATCAAAGTACACCTCGCAAAGTGATAGTGTATTCACTCAAGTAAAAGCATGGAAAATTTACCTACAGTCTCTTCTGGAAAGAATAGTGATTAATTTGGAAGATATACAGTGTTCAAAATATAATGCTTTAGCATTTCGTCATAAAATTGTGTTCACCATCTTCACCAGTTTACAAGTTTTCGTTGTGCGTTTAAAGAAGCGTCAAATGTACGCAAACTATATAAATTATTATCATCTGCGTTCTTTTATTCTACCTGAAAACAGAACAGTGTATGAACCAACACCAATAAGTGAAAGTGCTTCAGGTGTGAACTGACGAGATTTTAAATATTGTGCTTCAGGATTGCTTACTGGAATTTATTCAGTGGACACTTTACCAAAACAAGTTGAATATAGTAAATTTGTGGGTGTTAACTTTCCCTGGAACAGACTGGACTTCCATAGTAATAATAAACATGGGCGAGATCGATATTTTGATACCTTCGGTAATGGACCTAGTAAACCGATTGTAAATTTTTTAAAACGAAATTGCTAATTATATCATGTAAAATAAACTCAAATTCAACACGAAGAATCTATTCTTTGTGGACTATTCTGTATTGTATTTATTTATTTTATTGTGCGAGAAAACATATAATTTCTACTTTTCGAATTACGAATGTTCAGTCAAACGATGAGATTGTAAAACCTCTTCTAAAAGGTTTTATAGAACGAAAAAAATTAATGAATAAGATTTTTTCGTATCAAGGTAAAAACATATCTTTTATTTTAAAAAATCCGTGAAAGAAAACAAAAAAGGTAGAGCGTACATAAATATATTTATTTTATAATTATACATTACTTTTAAGATGGTTCAAAATGTGAAATACAAAATGTTAAAACATGAAGGCAGTAGAAGGCAACTTAAGTTAAATGGTAAGTATTGTGCAATATTGTGCAATAAACTTCTAATACAAGACACATAATAATATAATAAAGAATTTAAAAATCTTTCAAACATACAAAAATTCATTTAAATACCCGTTATGCGGCAAATATCAAAAGAAACATGTTCTTTCTTGTCTTGAATATGAAAAGAATATGTTCCCTCATCCAGACCACTACAGGTTGAAAACAACAAATAACTTCGCGTTGATTCTTTATTAAAGTAAGGAAAAAGTCATTCAACTGGCGCCGCTGTCAATCAAGCGGCAGAGATAAAGAAACTTCTCGTCAAAAGATCACCTGCACACTCAAATTCCACCGAACATCAAGCGGGATGCGAAAGAACAAAAACCAACACTAAGGTGTCAAGCAAGTTGTTCCCTCCGCCTCAGCATCACTGGTGCGATACAAGGAAAAACTACGCGTCGACTCATTTCAAAGAAACAACTCACAACTCTGCGCATGCGGAAATCGTGACCCCAAACATCGAAAGATATACCATAAACATTAGTTATGTAATGAATCTTATATGTATAAAACACATAAACTGTGTGTTTCGCGATGACGGCGAATGTATAATCATTCTCCGTGAAAATAACATGATGATCCCTCCTAGAAATGAATCTAAATCATCAATAAAATTCTACAATATATTTAAGCTACCACGACGCGTTCTATAAGCTTTCGGCATCACCACAGGCCATGGCAGTTTCATGCCAGGTTTCGCGGCAACGTAGAGCGAACAACAACATTTCGCTTATAAAAAATCATGAATGACAATTTAAAAAAATAATTTTAAAATATCATCAAATCAACGATCAATTTAATTCTAGTTCCATGTTTCTATAGTAGTCACACCCCAGGACCACCTTCCCCTGCTCCTCTAACATCCTCCTGCAACAACCACAGCCTGCTACATCTAGTAACTATGGTCAAAACCAGTCTCAAAACACGGCGTCTATATTGTATAAAAGTGTCACCACTTCTACTCACGTCTATGCCACTGTTTGCGTGCAGCTTGAATGAAACTTACAATATCAAGTGAACTTCGTACTGTAAATTTCAAACTTGAATCGAGCTTTTTACATTAAACTTAACTGTACAAGCAAGAATCAAGGACAATTATAAATCATACGCCTCAACTCGCTATCGACGTCAAGCTTGAATTAAGTTTACGATATTCAGTGAACTTTGTATTGTCAATTTCAAACTTCTATCTAGCTTGTTACTTCAAGCGTAACTCTACAAGCAAAAATCAAGGGCACTTCGAAATCATATACCTAAACGCTACTGCCTCTGTCCAGCTTGCATTAAACTTGCAGCATTAAACTTGCAATATAAAGTGAACTTCGTATTATCACCTGCAAACTTAACTGACGCTTGTTACATGAAACTTAATTTTACAAGCAAAAATCAAGGGCACCTCGAGATCATATACCTAAACACCACTGTCTCTGTCCAGCTTGAATTAAACTTGCAATATCCAGTGCACTTCGTTCTCTTAATTTCAAACTTCTATCTAGCTTGTTACATCAAACTTAACTATACAAGCAAAAATACAGGGGAAATTACGATAATACTTGATCACAACAGTGTTCGTCCAGCTTGAATTAAACTTACAATACTAAGTTAACTTATTCCAGACAATTTCAAAGTTGATCAAGCTTGTTTCATTACACTTAACTTCACAAGCGAAAAACAACTGCAAATCAAGGTTGTTATAAGCTTACATGCTATGTGGGATATAATACATCCAGTTCAAACAATATATATATATATACATCCAGGGAGAAATTTAAAACCAGATAGGGCTAAAATTGACCCGAAAAGGCCTACCGATTAGGTAGTACACTGCTAATATTGATTAAAAAAAAGACTACTTGTTATATTTAGCACAAAATGTGACAATACTCCAAACAAAAAGAATATCTATTACAAAAATATTAACAAGACTTCTATATACGGCTTAGATGACGAAAGTTGTGATGTTCTCTGGCAAATTCTACTAACCATACTCGGCCATATACTGAGCCAAAAAACTCAAAAATACCCAGGAAAGAAAAAATACAAAAAGGCCTAATAAATATTCTCAAAAATACATACTGAAAACGCACATGGCTGTGATTTCCGTTGCTGCTTAGAACCTACACGCAATCAAACGTAACAAGTGTGTAAAAAATTAACAAGGCACCGAGACAAACCCAAAAGTAAAAATAAAACAAATTAATTATTTAAAAAAAGCACAAGCTAGATATTCTCAACAGAATATGTGCTCACCAAGCAAAAATACGTATCAGATGAACCAACTGAATGTATTATTTGGAGGAATAATGAACAGTACAACAGTTACCAAAGCAATAGCCCTAAAAATTATATAGGCCGCTTGAAAAGGTTTACCAAAACAGTGCACATCGAGAGGTGTACACTCATTTTCAAAACCTTGGAATGACACATTTTAGCTAGTATGTGCTAAAACAGAACAATGAAAACCCAACTCTTATAACCTTTTCTAAAAGATAAACGAATATGAAGACCAAACTACTTATCAACACACTTATGCCCAAAATGTTCATACACGAACAAGAACCATATATCCAAAATAACATAAAGGTGGCCGAGTAACAATCGCGATCCTCTGCTATACTCAAGGTTACAGGCTCAATTCTAGTAAAGGCAGGCTGGTTAGCCGTGTGGTCTACGGCGGTAGACCAACGACTCGAAGGTTCCGGATTCGACTCACGGAAGGGGCATGGGTGTGGATTTTAATGGCTGAAGGGCGAATCGTGACGAGATGAAATCCAAAGTTACTAGACTGGCTAAAAGTATAAAATTTACCAAGTTTTAATTCTCGTAAGGGTTCATAAAACGAAGGTTTGGATTCAATTTTACCAAAAATCTGTATTTCCAGTCCTTAAAAGCCGACTGACGTACTTCAGAGTAAACAACAATTCAACAACAAAGAAAACACTAACTATGAATACTTATACAATAACAAAAAATTGCCATTAATAATAATGACCATCAGAATACAGTCACATTGGTGCTGTCGAACACAAGAAACGTGTAGACACTAACAAACCAGAAAACAAAGAAACATCAAGTATAACCCACAGAGTTATGGCTTCACACTGCAGGACTCCAAAACTTTGGTAAACTTGATTTTTATATTTGGGCCAATCTAGTAACTGTGGACTTCGGCCCATCACGATTCGCCTTTAGCTGTTAAAATCCGAACCCGGAACCTTCAAGCCGATGGCTTACCGCCTCAGACTGCTCGGTCACCCGGCCGGCGACTCTTATCCAAGAACCACTAACAGAAACTAAGTTAAATCCCACAGAGAACAAAAACTTAAACAGCAATTAGCCTCACTAAAAAGGATGCAAAGTTGGTAGTTATACACGCTACGGGAGTGCCATGCCGTAAAATTAAGAACAACGCAAACTGGAATACGAACTGTGACAATTCCGGGAAGTCCGGGCTTCATGTCTCAAGCCAGACTAAGACGGGATAAACAAGCCCGTATTTATTTATAAAAGTAAACTATTGACTTAATAATTTTAACAATTCCAATTTGTTACTTGGAATGTACTGTTTTCTTGTATGAATAAATAACGTTTTTAAATGTATTTAATTTTTAGTTCATTTTCCCCTTATTTTACAATTTTAATAAAAAAATTTGCTCTCACGGCGCGGCATGGGGCAGGCAAGCAATTTCATGGCATACTAGTGTGTCAGTGCACACTCTTTTAGAATCACTGTTATGATAAGTCTAGTTAATATTGGACAGGCGCCGCACAGGGTTTCTCGAAGATCCAATTGTAACTTCATGCAGACGTAATACAGAATTATTCTTGAGTAGCACTTATATGAAAGGAAAATATTATATAGATATAAACTTCTTTACAGAAGACTAAGATAAAAGGCACATCTTAAAAGCGCACTATAAGTAAAAATAAAAGCACTTTTTGAAATCTTTTTCTCATTTTCGATTTTTGTATGAAGTCGACGCAAAATAAATTACTATAACAGGGAATTAAAACTCACTAACAAAACTTGCGTAGCATGTTACAAGAAGTTATTTTAGTTATAAATTTGGTTCGGAACTCCTACAAATAATCGAAATTGAAAAAAAAAATGTTTTCTTTACTTTTCAGTGTGCTTTCATGTTGTTTAATTTGTCTTTTTAAAGAAGTTTTACGTACCACCCTTTTAGAATCCATCTAGGAATCCGAAAGAACAATTCTGAGTGTTTGGCCAAATTTTAACAGGCATGGTAACTCTCAACCATGGATTCATACGCACTATTAGTGCTTTTATGTTCTCAAACTCAGGGAGGGGCAACTGCCACCGCCCTAACTGACGCCTCTGCTTTCTCGGCAATGTAACACACTCATATTCGATTGTGTGCTGATGAGTGACGAAAAGTGGGTAATGTAAGAGACGCCCAAGCGTGCTACACATAGGTTGTCCCCTCGGGACCCTGTGCCTCACACCAGAAGACCACCTCTGCATATACGCCAAGATATGCTCTGTATCTGGTGGTATAATGGTGTGAGGCACAGGGTCCCGAGGGAACAACCTATGTGTAGCACGCTTGGGCGTCTCATACAGGATCCACTTTTCGTCACTCATCAGCACACAATCGAATATGGGTGTGTTACAGTGCCGAGAAAGCAGATGCGTCATTTAGGGCGGTGGTAGTGATGTTTAATTCGCCAAGTGATGTATTACGAACTGCTATCACCAGGCCAAACCATCACTGCGGACCTGTACTCACAGCAGTGGGAATTGATGCAACAGGCCTCCTGCAGAGGGAGTCATTGGTAAATCGCAAGGGTGTACTGTTTCTTGCCGACAATGCCATGCCGTATGTGGTACGGGTGGTCAGAGATACCATACACTGACTTGTCTGGGATACACTGTGCTAGCCACCGTACTTTCCGGACCTTGCGCTGAAAGATTGTCACCTCTTCCCGTACCTAGACAATCACCTTCGTGGAAAATCCTTCGCCAATGAAGCAGATCTGTGGCAGGCACTCACAGCCTTCTTTATGTCCAGGGGTCCTCAATTTTACCACCAGGGAATTGCGCAGTTGCAGAAACGTTCCCATGAAGAACAAGAATGTGGGACCAGTACTGGGCTAATAACGCGAATATCGATCATAGTTGGCTATTTTGCATCAATTACGATCGACATTGGCGGTACAATATTTCGATATTAAATGTTATTTCTGAAACATTAAAAAGTGTTCTGTTTCAACCAGAAAACATAAAAGAACTTCGCAGATTAAAATATAAAGTTCAAAAATATAAGTTTGAAGATGCCATTGCGTGATATCGATTGACATTGTGCGATATCGTTCGGAAGAGCGGTGCGTGTTTTCCAAAATGACTATGTAATGAAAAAATAACAGTTAGTATGTTTAAAACCACGCGCTCCCTGATTAAAGATATTCTGTAATGAAAATATAACGTACTTTATTTCACAATATTTCGTGTTTGAGTTGAGGAAGAGCATTATCGACGTATATTTCTCGATGGTTGGCTCCGTAGCGTAGCGGATAAAAAGACAGACTTAAAAAAAATAACAAGGTTCCATGTTAGAATCCACCCCAGTAGCACACAAACGTTGAGAAACGGTGGATTCAACGTTAATCCCGCTACGTAATTTTAAAGTTGTATATGTACCGAAATGTCCGCGTGTTCAACAATTTATTTGACGTTTAAAATCTACGTACTTTTCAACGTTAAGAAGTAGAGTACTTTGGAAACGTTTTTATAAGGTTGTATTTGCACAACTGTTCAACGGCTCAAAACCACCGTTATCATTTTACCAAACGAGAGTAATTATTCGTGACATATAATTACTCACCACAGTTGCTGTCTTCATCCATTTCTCCCAAGTTGATTTTATTTGTAAATTCTCAACCGATCTGCCGTGGAATTCGAAACTGGAACTTTCTGCATTAGTCGCTGGTAGTTCGACGCTCTAACTGCTTTGCCACGAAGAATCCTCATACTAATTCATATTTTACTATTCCTTTTATATTACGAAGACTCACAACGTTAGCTACCCCCCGAAAGTGATGCCAACTTTTAGCAATATTGTCAAATATCTGATGGACCGTGAAAGACTACTCTCCACCTATAGGGAGACGCCTTCCAAGCAATACAAGAGGGCAAAATATAATATAATATAATATAATATAATATAATATAATATAATATAATATAATATAATATAATATAATATAATATAATATAATAATAATTATTATTATTATTATATAAGCGTGTTCGTAGAGAAGTCAAGGCGGGTACCTGTCCATACATGTCTTGCTTCAACAAATAAGACCGCACGTGAACATCTTATGCACTTCTATTAGCACCCGAAGCATACATGAAGAGAAGTCGGAAAAGAAGCGCTAGAACAAAGAAAAATTGGCGAAACAGAAGGATAAAACTCTAGAAAAAGACAAAAGGGGCATTCGACAAGATCACCACGCAGGAAAGATTAAATCCTTAAAGGAGATACCTGCTCAAGCACGGTAAGAACACACGTGCAACGCAGGTATTCATTTACTTCAAAGGAAATAAAATATTTATAAAAATATTCAATATCATCCCAGTTCTGCATCCTCAGAGCCCATGGCTCATCAAAGCTATGCAAAAAGGTGATAGAAGAAGATTTCAGGATAAACATGCGGATAGAAAGTAATCGCAGAAACGATGAGAACGTTTGGAAACATAAGAACGCTATTCTAGTGAGCTACCGTAACAGAGTTAAAGTTCGAGGTACCATTAGCTTATCAAGCAGTCCGCCTAACATTAAGCACTTTCTACCTTATTCACATCATTCTCTTCCCCTTCACCAAACTCGCATTTCATAAAAAGCGAAAGAAAACGCAATTACGAACTATATTCACCAGGCGGAAATCGATCCCGTCCTTGGTCAGCAGCCGGAACTATTTACATCGGCACTGTAGAATAAGTCCCAAAGCAGAGTGCCAGTGCAATCTCCAAAACCAAAACGGCAACATCGTTCCTGTACCCAGCAACTAATCTCGTTCAGCCTAAGTCTGACCCACACATTCATCAACCAGTAACTCGAGAACCCGATGGTCGGACCCCTGAACATTAGCCCGCGTGGAAAATTTACAAACTTAATGGTCTCTTTTGGTGAAATGCAAAACGTGGTTTTAAGCTGTCGAACAAATGGGCAAATATAAAATTAAAAGTTGTTCATCGTCCACTTCTTGCCGTTGAAGACTACATTGATTCTAAACGTCGAGAAACCCGTTGAAAAGGCGGACAATTAAGTACATATTAGAGATGGGTCGATACCATGATTTCTCGATATTCCATACCGATACTTACTTTTGACCCTCGATAGTCGATACTATACTCGACACTTTCTTCAACAGTGTTCTACAATGTAAATTATTAATACGTAATCAAAAGGAATATTCAAAACTTTTCTATCGTTTATACGTTCTTTATTCGTAGGGTTGTCAACTTGAAAATCTTGCCAACTTGAAAAAGAAGGGGCACTTACAGAAAGTGATGTACGCAGGGATGGCGCTACAGGGGTGCTGCTGAAGCCCCCACAAATCTACCTCAGCCCCTTTATAGTCCCCTCTTTTATCATATGACATGTTCTTTATTTCATACATGTGCCATAAACTTATGTCAAACCCCGACATTTGAATTGAAATATTGTAGTTCCCCCTTTTTTCTACCCTGGATCCGTCGCTGTCTGTACGACTTCGAATGCACAGAAAATATCCGTAACGAAAACCGTAGAATAAAGATACATTTGAATTATTAAACACGTATACTAAGCGACATGACAAAAATTTTAAAAGCCGACAGCCGGATAAATGTTTAATATGCGAAATGCCAAAACATAACCAAGAACGAAAAATAACGTGCCGATGAACACAATGAATATTTCTACATCATATAACAAATTTGAAGTCTGCAGATACAGACATGAGACATAAATCTGAAGAAGGCTGACAATTAAACCCATTATTGACAACATAAAATAGAATAGAAAGTTATCAGTATAACTAATACAAGAAAATTGAAACAGACTGAGCCAAACTTACCTAATAGCCAGCCATAGATACATTATTTTTTTTTAATTAAAGGTTATTTCGAAATTGCTGCCTTTCTATACATTTATGAAAAACAATGGGTAAAATTATTCAATATAGAAGTGTAGGGACATTTAGGTGTCCCGCCAAAGTCGTAGCACGACGCGGGACAGTTTTAGAAAAGAAGGGACAATCACAACAAAACCGGGATGGGTGGCAACTCTATTTGCTCGGTTGTACAGTGAAACTAACTATGTGGATTATGTGTTGTTGTTTTTTTTTAGATTGGTGGTGTTATGAAACTTTCCATCACGAGAGAATGTTTAATTACATATTACTTCCCTTTTTTATTCACTCCTGTTTCCTAGTATGATTATAAATGAAATAGCTTCATCCCAGTTTAATGTTATAAATGAAAGTTTCATGTTGATTATAAATGAAATATGATTATAGTCATTGAAATGTGGAGGTCGACAACATACCTCGGAAGAAGGGGAGGGAGGAACGAGATGGGAGGAGACATGAAAGGACCCACAAGTCCCTCATACACATGGCAGCAGAGACTAAATATTAGGTAAACATCCATTGCGATTTTTTTTTTCTGAAAAGCGGAGATATAACTTCATATATTATTTTCTCCTTCTTTCTTTGGCAAAATATATCTGGTGATTTTTTATTTAACGTAAAGTACGGTCTTGAGTCATAAACTCCTGGGATGAGGTCAGGTGACAAGCGGTCAAGTTAAGAAGAACTGGGGGTGGACAAACGGTAGTTCTGTACTTCTTTTTAGTTAGAAAATAAAAACCGGAGGAAGAAAAAAGGGCATGGATCTGAATAGCTTAGAAACAGGTAGACACTGGTTTAATTGCTGGGTTTCACGACCAAACCGGGAATTAAATTCTTAATCTGGAGGGAAGAATTGTTATCTGTTGCAAAAAGAGAAGCTTTTTTGTGCATGATTGAAGCGGTATTCCTTGTCGCTATTTTTTTTAAAATAAACTAATGGTACCGTAGTCAAGAATTGAGGTGCTAGTGACATGAATACACAGCCCATGATGAAGCATTCGAAGGCCTATGAAGAACAGAGTAACTTCATCTGAGGGAATGAGGAGTCAAGATGCTATAAGCCAATTTGAGTTACGAGTTGTGTTTGTGGAGGCTTATAATTTTATTGTGTCTATAAAGTTTTGTGCTGAGGGACCTCTCTTTTTTTCAACCATAGGCCGATCAACGAGTGGACGCCTTTACTTATTTGTTGCAACTACCTCCTCTAAAAATTTCTGATTACCAGAAACCTTGACTCACGTGAGAGATTTAAGCAATATGCAACAGAAATATGCCTAAAAGCTATCTAAATAACAAGTCATATTCAACAAATAGTCAGGAACAAAAATGCCAACTTTCTCAATTTCAAACTCTACTTTTCGATGGTTCTCGAAATTTACAGAATTTTGCAGCTACTTGACTTGAGCAGGCTTGAAGATATTCATTTTATAACATCTCATAATAATCGAGAAAATAAAACATGTTATTGACAAGTTTTTTTTTTCAATCTGTTAGTATGGTCAGTGGGCGATAATTTACTATAGAATTAATAAGTAACTCTCGCTCCTTTTGTTAAAGCTTTTCATGCTCAATTTCTGTATCCTATTTTCACTAGAAATGCGAGAGAAAACTAAAGGGACGACAACTACCAATTTATCCCCCCTAATATAGTTCTTTCCCTTCCACGTAGTATTCATCTGCCAACTAATGGGTCAGGTTAAGAAATGAAACCAAAATCCACCCCTGCTCGTTTGTTATATATTATTTCTGTTTTACTGAAACGTCTCTCGGAGAAGATTGTTGCCAGCTGGTATGCATAAATAACACTTTAGAAATTTCCTCAATTTGGAATATTGTTTCAGTAATGAAGTCTCACGTGCGAGTCCCAGGTGGTAAATACATGAATTTGAAAATATATTAATTCATTGCATCATTTTATGCAAAAGAAGGAAATGTTTTATTTCTGTAGCTAAACTAGCTTTTTGAATGCTCAGTAGCCTGGATCTAAAGTCACATGATATTAAGAAACCATTATATGACAGTTCTATGATATTGTTTTGAAGAATTGAAAATAAATAAAGACAAAACAAACAAGAACACAATTGTCACTGCTGCCTTTTCTATTCTGAGACTTGGGACGGAGGTCTCTTAAATAATGGCGCAGAAACTCTAAAAGAAATCCCAAATTTCAATAGGCAGCTTATTGATATTTATGTTCAACTATGGTCTTTCACTTCTTAATATATGAAACATGGAAAATCCTTTCTTTTGAAATTAACTCTGTCTTAAAGACTCAAGAACTTTGACTCTGACAGTGAGATGTAAACAATCATGTTCTACGACGAGATTATTTTCATAGAAAAATATCAGTGTCCAAGATTCTATATAAAACAATCGAAAACGTATCGTGCTTATTATTTAAAGTATCGGCGGATACCGATGTCTTGCAATTATCGGTGGTATCGAGGATCGAAAGTACCGGACCATCATCCCTAGTACGGTACATATAGAACGTTAAAATTACGTAGTGGGACTAACACTGAATCCACCGTTTATCAATGTTTCTGTGCTAATGGGGCAGCCACAGACAAGAGCGAACATGTTCAACTGTACATCATGACGAAATAAGAATAGGATATGTAGGGGAATAAAACGGGTACAATCAAGACGCATCTTTAAAATAAAACTGCTGTAAAAAGATACGTAATTCTGTTTATTAAAACACTATTTTTTTCTTAGCGGAAGATAATGTCTTTCCGATAGCGATCAATATCGATATCCGATATCGGTAAATTTGTTTGCCATTCGATATTGATTGATATAGGATAACTACATCGATCGAAATCTCAAATTATGAGCTATTGATCTCAACCTACATCCATGTGCTAGTAGGGTCGACAAAAGGTTCTGAATGCCGATGTGATTACTTTGAGGTCTGATGGAAACTAGCATTTCCTGTATACGGTTCAGTTTCTATCAAAAACGGCAAGAACTTTTTGGGGTTACATTGTATTATAAACCATCTTTTAAGAATCAGTTTTGGTAAAGATAATGTCTATTCTCTCTTAAGAAATGTTGTATTTACAGTTATGAATAGGTCTATTGGAGTTATATAAATTATAATTTAATATAACAAGTTACATAAGCTGAAACGGGTCGCTGGGTCAATCTGGTCATTCGGGTCAATTTTGGATTCTTTCACCGGATTTCGAACCGGTGAGACTGAAGGCAAAGCAGATTTTTAATAATTCAATTCAGTTTGAACAGGGATGACCAGGACCAGAGGTCGAACAATACGACGCCAAAAATTCCCAGTTCATTAAGTTCCAATCGGGTCAAGATTCAGCCCAGATCACCGGGTCTTCTATGTTCCGGCCAGTTCGGGTCAGTAAGTTACTTTCTTCAGTTAACAAGATTTTTTAATTGGATTTGACGTGGTCAGTAAGAAAGAACGTGATTATAATTTTCCACAGGCGAACATGGCGTGATTACTATTTTCCCACAGTTACCTGATACCTGACTGCGACCTAGTGTATTAATATTATAAATAGAAACCTGGAGGTTCCAGTTTCTCTAGGGTAACAATTGCAGACGGATAGCAAATGATTGTGAGGATACAGTTTTATATCCTTATTGCGGGTAAGTTTCCTCTCTCTCACTAAACCCTTCATCTGAATTAGACTCATTAATGAACACTTCCAAATATTCCTACCTTCGGATGATTAAGATACCCCTTCGTTACTGAAGGACCTCTCATAAGAATTTCTCCAACGCAGCCAGGACCAAGACCTCGTCCAGTTTCCATATCAGCTACCTGAAAAAGCAAATACCGGCTATGTTATTTCATTCGTTCTATCACAATATTGCTCACAGTAGTATTTTTGAATCATTGACTGGAATCCCGAGGCCACATGAAATTTTCGGTGTAGTGGAAGGTTACTACCATACGTACAAAGTGATACGAAAGAAGCAGCACAAGCTCAAATCCTGTTCACCCATGCCTTTCAGACTAATGGTTTTGTACGATCCTTGATCAAATATACTAATAGTACTAATAAGATATAAATGTAGAAGCCTTATCGAAATATATTCTTGTAGTTCACTAGCATTGTTGGTTGTGTCCTTTGAGATCCATAAAAATAGATTTGTTTAAAGGGGAAAATAATTTATCTTATTTAAGCTATATCTACATAGACAAAATACTTCTGTTTGTTTCACATTCATTCTTTACTGAAGGCTTACCTCTATCTATAATATTAATAAATGCCCCATTCGTAATTAGCAAAACATAGCATAGCATTCCACAAGTTCTTCTAAAATAATATTATATTTTAAAAATCCCTTTGCACTTTGACTTCACAAAACAATTTTGTAAATTTAGACAAACATATTCATTTCTTGCTTTTGTTAAGATAAGTTCTAGCAAAAGCTACACGAACTCTTAGCATCCATTTTATTATACTCGTTTACAGGGTCGGACTTAATCCTTTAAAAGTACGCAGACTTTGAATTTCATAGAACGTTTAATATTCTGACGAACTCAAAAATTAAATAAAATATCTACGTGTTTAATCTTTTTTAATCTGTACATATAATTTCACCCAAATCGCTTCATTGTGATTGCAGTAGATATAGTTTAAATAAATATAGCCCCTGCATAGTATTTTGGTATTTACTATGTGATTGTCATTTGGATGACCATTCAGTAGAATATTATGTTATTGTAAGAAAAAAAGGAAAACCCAATAGTATTAAAAATAAGTAAAGACTGCAAAGAATATTCATATTAGCGATTCCTATAAACTAAAAGTGATGTTACTTTGCAATAGAGTTTATGTCCTCCAAAAATAATATAATTTATAAATTCTACGTATGTAATTAAAGTACCTTTGATTGCTTAAGGCCATACGAACTCCACGTACTGTACGTATTACTTATTACATAATACAAATAATTTACGAACTCAAATCAATTAATGAAAAAATGGTAGCAATGCTTTCGGAATTGCTTAGGTGATGCAGATTTTACTGACACTAAGATTAAGTAAACAAGAGGAGCACAAATTGTGCATGGCAATGTTTTAGTTATCATAAATACGTAAATATAAATCAATATAACTAAAATTCGCTTTTGGTAACACCTTCGGAGCTGTTTGGGTGTTAGCACCTTTAGCGACATGAAACCAAAGAGTACTCATGTGCTGACTGCCATAATGGTTTAATATGCGTCCCTCGCAATTACTGGCTATAATGAACTACTAAGAAATACTAACCCTGAAAATTAAAACACATCTTCCTCGATACAATCTGTACAGCAAAAATAGCTGTGTTAATTCAACACAATGCAGTGTCCCATCGTGACTACCACTTTCGTGTTAAATAAACACAAGACACGGTGTTGGGAGAGAAAAGTTACGGCTACAGCGAGATTTTAATATGGGTTTCTGAGTTAGAAGACGAACGTCTTACCGACTTGGCTGAATTGCCAAGCTAGAAGCGAACGGTATTTCTTGAACAACATTTGAGTTAAACGACTAGGCTTAGTGTTGCCTCGAAAGTATCTTATCAAGAATGTCTCGTTTCGAAAAGATGTATACTTTGCATTACGAGAGCTCTGTCTCATCTCGTTTTCTATAACCATTTTTTCTGGCTCGTCTCGTCTCGTTGCAACACTAACTACACTATACAGGTAGATTCAAACCGTGTAGAGGATCATAAATATGTTTCTGAACCCTTGAAACAAACTAGTTACTCGCACAACTTATAACATGGTTTAATCACTTTTTATTTGTCAATTGTGAACCAGAATTCACATTCATTGAGAATGTTCCATTTTTTTGAAAGAAAACGATTAAGATGACGACAGCCAAAGACTTGACCAGCATTACGACTTTCTTATCGTAACAACATGTTAAATGCTACGTTCGCTTTCATAGAAATGGGACATATTCTCAATGAATGGGAATTATGATCCACAATTTACAAATATAATAATAATAAATCACAGCCATATTCAATCCACTAGTGGATGAGGCCTCTCCCCGAAGGAAGTTGCTCTACTGCTCCCACGCTGACCAGACAGGTTGGGAGAGGAGAGCCGAAGCTCTCACTGTGATCGCCACTGTCTTTTATTCACAGCAGCTCCCTCCCCCTCACGATGCTGGGTCAACACCGAAATTTTTTGAGCCCGCACCGGAAATCGAACCCGGGACCGCTCGCACTGAAGTCCAGCGCGCTACCGACTAGGATACGCAGGAGCTAAATTTACAAATATAAAAGTGATTAAACCATGGCATAAGTCGTGAGAGTAACATTGTTTGTGGTTGGGGTTCTGCAACCTATTTTTGATCTTCTCTGTGATTTGAATCTAGTGCTCTTTCTATCTGGCGATTTAGCCCAGAGGGTAAATGTAGAACAGTTCAAAATAATCCCTACAGAAGTCAAAGCAGTGGAATTGTGTGCGTACAAAAAGTATTTGTTTTTAAAATAAAAACCAAGATATTGTGAAATAGAGTGATAAATACTTGCCAAGGAAAGTTCATATACAAAAGCGCCGGATTTCAACAAGAATTAAGTATACAGTGGAAGAAAGTTCAAAAGTTAAAAATTTACAGTGTCATACATTCCGTTAGAAATATCAGATGCTCAAGTGGCCTAGTACTTCAAGAAATACGGATCAATTTCGAGAGTTGTCCCTATACAATACGACCAAAAACATAGATTTCGTACATACAGTGGTAAAAGACTAGTAGTTTTCGATAACTTAACAGAATACCTCCTTAATACATCTTTATTTTTGGTTATAGCTGAAAAATATTGGGACAAACTGAACAGCGAACGTGCTACCACTGTGCCAGCTCAACACATTTCATAAATGAATGTCCCCATCATTTCAGGTTCGTTAAGATTTAGCACAACATATATTATAGCGTACGATTACTCAAGGAAATTGTCTTGTATGAATCTACCCTTAAACAGTTTTCTCTAACGACAGAGTCTACCTTATTTCAGATTCTTCAATTTCGAACATAGAAACGTCTAGATTCGCTTTACTTAAATTCAATATATTTCATTTCTAAAAATATATTGCAAGTTACTTTTGTTCATAAAAGGATTACCTTCGGTTACAATGTTCGAAGATTTGTTTCATTACTTCCAGTAATGAGCTTTACAAACTCAAGTAGCGTATATTTACTTCAATATTTATTTTTGGAGTGTTCTCTCCATTACTACTATGAAGAACTGCCATTTTTTTATTTGACACAACACAAATAAGATGTTTGACCCTCTTGCGCTTACTGTCTTTGCATCACGCTGATTTTTTTTTTCCACGAACTATTCGACCCGGTTCCCGTCTAAAGAGAGCCAACATGGAAAGAAGGCGCAGAGCACAAACTATAAGTACCACCGTAAATCACCTGTTCGGTAACTTGCAGTTTGGTCTTGGGGTTATCGTGTGGGGAAACTGATTCATAGGTCTTGGGTTTGAATCCAGCCGGGGCCAGACTTTTTTTTATTTTTATTTTCCTTTCAAAATGCATTTTTCTAAGTTCAAATTTATTATTAATAATTGCTTTCTTGCATGTTTGGTAGAGCATATAAAATTAGTGAACAAAAAAATGTCACCATGGTAACGTGGAGTTTAGCTACTAAAAGCTAGGATGTATATAAACCCACCAGGGCAGAATGCACACCAAGCAAAGCGTGGTGTGCAAGGGGGGCACGGTGCGTCCGAAGGGAGCTGGGCGGCGTGAGCCGCGGAGAGGGGTGGATCCTCCGGTTAGTGGTGGACAAACGCGAAAGTGCTGTTTACGCACAAGTGCTGTTTACTTTCTATTCCACATTGTTTCCTTGTGGACTCTCATTAGACGGGAGCCAGATCGAATAGTTCGTGAGAAAAAAAAATGCTCACGTCACAAGCAAAGTTAAATTTGCTGCTAAAATGACAAGTTTACAACACAATTTCACTTCATTGATTTCATACTCACATAAGTGCACTCAACTTCTTTGAATACACTTCGGTGCGCTTACTAATAAGTGTACCCAACACGTTGCACGTGTTTCTGACTGAACGCGAAATAACAAAAGCAGAATTGTATATGAACCAAATAAAGTTTCGCTTCCAACAACACAATACCAAAAGAAAGGACAGTCAGTTTGCTCAGTTTATAAGAGCAGTCTATTAACTCCATAGATATCAAATGTATTCGGCAATTAGTTAATAGTTTATATTATTATTAGTAATATCTGTTTAGTTCTTTCACATGTTTTCAATTCTATTATTAAGGATTAGGTAGTTTATATATATATATATATATATATATATATATATATATATATATATATATATATATATTCATCATGTTGTTCCTTTTTGTTTACTTTTGTTTTTCTTCCTCTTTGATATGTAATTTTCCCCATTCTTAAGATTTTAATTTTAAGGCTCATTTCTCATTTCATTATGTTTTAATTTTATTATAACTAATTTTTTCCTCTTATTTTACGATATTTACTTACCAAGATTTTTCAATAATTTTGTTAATTTCCTTGTATAGCTTTCTGTTATTATAATAAATAGTTAAAGAAAGAAAAAAAAAGATGGTAAAACACTGAACTTCGAACTCAACAACCCATGTTCAAATCTCCCTGCAGTCGTAACTTTTTTCTTGCTGCTAATACCAAAATTAACACCATGTGTTGTGATGATTTAGCACAAAAAGTTGTAGTCACGTTGGTACAGCGCATTGTGTTGAGTTAACGCAGTTATTTTTTACTGTGTGACCTCATTTTACCTCCTAAAATTCGAAGTAACTATAGAATAACATTGTGTAGTATTTTTACATTTACAGAAGTAACAATATTTCTGTTTATTAAAGAAACAAAATACAAAAAAAAAAGTGTCTCTACAAGAGAAAATAACTGATCAACTCATACTAGGATATGACCTGCAAACAGATTTTACACTGATCGAAGTTGTCCGCAGAAATTGTTGATTATTATGTCATTGTCAACTGCCACAAACTTACACTGCGTTATGAGAAACACTTTCAGGATGTCGTCTGTCAGTTTGGAAGGCACCTTTATTTTAATAAATTTCAGCTTAGAAAAAGCCGGGTTTCAATTGTTCTTCCTTGCGTCTTTACTCATTCTATGTATAAGAATTTGATTTTTCACGTTCTCCAAGTGTTTGTGTTAATTCCCTATAACTTTCAATGCCTTTACAAAATACTGACCACCGAACAGTAAAATCAAATACAGTTTGTTTCTTTCATAATAAATTAGCCAGTTTCGTTTGGCAAGTTAATCACCATGTTTCATACGAAAAACTTTATCATCAAATAGCGGTAAAGGTGTATCCTTCTGTTGTACCGATTGTACTGGGTGAAATAGAAAGAATAATTGCAAACTAATCTGTCCAGGCTTTTCGACCAGAAATCGTCTTGCACATCTTGTTCCTTTAAGTCCTTATTTCCTGCAACAATCACACTCTGTTGCTACAAAATTACATCTCCTTGTTCCTGTTCATCAGCATCAGCATTTTCGATTTCCGTTTCTTCATCTTTGCAGAAGACAGAGATGTCAGAACGCTTTTGGAGCTCTGGGCTTGTGAAATACAGAAATTTGTGATTCTCGTACATGAGAAGGGAACCTCTCCTCTCTGTTAAGCCTCTTTCTCTCGCCTTGACTCATAGTCTTTCTATCATTTTCTTCGACTGTTTTCTTCTATTATCTCTGAAAAAATTATTTATTTAAGTTGACTAAAACATGCTCTGTAGACTCAGGTTAACAAGCGATCATTTTTATCACGCAGTTAACAAAATCTTTGGTAGGAGCAAAAGCAATAAGTAAATGGGAGCTGTATCTACTATTCTATACTGCAACAAGTTATTTAATATATTGTACATATGTATTAAGATGATAGTATATTTCAGTAATTATTTTAACCTTTTACCAGCTTTAACTATATTTAGTAAGTCCTGTTCATATATTCCTACACATGAGATATCAAATATGAATATTGTTTCGACATAGAAAACTTACTCAAATATCGAAGTAGGCATTAACTGTAAGGATATAGAACTGTACAGGCAGTAACTGTAAGTTCTGTATTCTTTCGGATAGAACATTCTACACACAACGCACGATGCAATCCAAATGACGAAAATACAAAATGTCCTCGGTATTAAAATGGCAAACACTAAAATGTTCCAAACAATTTCCAGTTCACATTCACTTTATTTAGATTAAACGCCTACTACAGTTTGCTGTAGACTGAGAATATAATTTTTCATAAAAATACACCACCACCACATGGTACCTAAAACCTCAGCAATTTTCTCACTCACGTAATAAACCATAACCTTTCTCAGTGTCGTTTAGTCAATCTATAACACATGAAAACGAAAGTCAATAAACGGTAGTGGAAAACTATTTAAGAATTCAGCCAAAATAGCACGACCAGGAAGTAAATTTACACACCGCGGATTACTCACTGGCAACGAAGTAACGTTATAACAGTGGTATCAAATGAAAACGTTTCCTTATCTAAACCCAAATACAGTAATATCCTACCAGATTTCCTTTCTTTTCTTGCATTGTAATAAAATATAACAAGCCACGTCAGGTATAACCGGAGAGAGTACCACCCCTCACAAGAGAACCTTACGAACCAAGTTCCGGGGATTTTCGCCGGACTGGTTCCAAAAGAGAGGGGACAGGGTAGGAAGTCAGAATGTGAGATTATTTTTTTCGGAGCAGGAGTGTGATAGGCAGGAGAACGGGTTAAGGGTGAACTTGTGCTTCGGTCCAGTAAAACTGTATCCGTTTTCTTTTGCCAGTTTCTCATAAACGAAAGCAGAGAATGAAGTGTAACTTACCATGATTATAGGTAATGCTATTCTACACTAGAAGCGACTAGTGTGAATCACCGTCAGTGTTGCCAGCTGTAGACATTCGTAGTGTTGCCAGAATATTAAAAGTCCGAAAATATCGGTGAAGGCAGGGACTATAACGATGAAGTCAACGTCATTTACTGACAAAGTATATTTTATTCTAGTGCTGTGTACTACTTCGCCAATACTATTTTGATTTCAGTGGTAATAAGCGAAATCACCAGGAATCCTGAAATAGTCATTAGGAAATTCGAGTTAAGTGCAATGTATATGCAGACTGTCAATTAGTAGATGATTCAGACAAAACGTGTTGTTACAATGAGCACATCTCATGAATAAAAGAGCACTGCACTGATCTGATGAACAAACTTCAGAGCCAACAGTGTCACAGCAGTACTGCATCGGCGTCCTGAATGGTTCCGGTTCTTCGTCCAGATATCCTGACTTGTACCATGCATACTTGATCATGTTTCGAAACATTGGGGACAAAACTGATAATGAGTGAAGGATTGGAGACGAATGAAGTTGTCCCGATGCCAGATGTTGAGCTCTTCAGTCGCGATAATGGCATCAGTCACGAACTTAACAAATGCTTTATACGGGCGGAAGAAATAGTCATCCAGTGGCTGAATGAGTCCTGTGCATCCTGGTGGAATCAAATGCCATTCAAATTCACTAATGCTTTCTGGAATTGTTGATTTGATTAACTTCATCCATATTGGCTGACCACGAATCAAGAAGTAGAAGCATGGGTTCTTCGTATAAAGTAGACACACTTGGCCAGAATACATTGGTCAGCATTATCTTCTGATCTTCTTTTTTCATGTTAGTAGAACCAGAAGCATAAGACATAATATTTGATGGATCAGCTGGTTAGCTTTGTGGAAATTTCTGGCTGGATTCTGCACAAAGCATGTACATCGGCGAATATAGATCTCCGTCTATTGAGATTACAGGCATTATCATGTATGAGTGCGTCGTTGCCGACGTAGATCCTATAGTTGCATATACTCGTTTAATGCCCATTGGTCGAAGTGTTCGTCCTGAATGCATTTCTTTCTCGAAACGACTTTGATCTGTGTTCAGGATCTGTTTGGGAACCAAATGTAGGTCAATGAACAAGGATTTCATTTTTCTGACGAATTCATCTGATTTCCTCCTCTTTTGAGGCGCAGGTCTTTGACACTTCATGAGTAATTGATCGCGAGACGATACTGTTCCTTTTCTTAAACTTGTAAATCCATGAATCTGATGCCTTGAAATTCAGTTTATCATCTGGATCAACCTGGCGTTTGATTTGCAATGCCCACTGTCTGATTGTTCTGTCGTGAATTATGGCATTGCGTGCAGACATTTCTTTGAAGTGCTCAAACACTCTGGTGTTTATAGTACTCATCTTCACGCGCGACGTCATCTTTTCTCGCGATCGTTCATAGTTCTGCAGCACGCCAATCGATTTGATCTTTGAAAACTTGGATCGAACAGATGCCAGAGATCTTCTCTTTCCTCCAACTGTGCTTGTCCAGTACTGGAATGTCCGTTCTTTGTATTCTTCTGACAGTTCGCTGACTTCTTTCTTTCCGGTGACGTAACATACGATGAGCTACTGCCTTGAGATGACGGTGTTTCTTCTTCATCCGACACTTCCGGTACATGTTGCGTTGATATGGCTTGCGATGTCATGTCGATATCCTCATCACCATATTCACGATCAGTTGAGTCAACATCCAGGTCTGAAGCGTCCTCATATGTCAGAGATTCATACCGCTCAACGATCACTCGTTCATCCAATAACTCGGCACATATCTGGTCGAACATTTCCCGATCTGTAATGGATGGTGCGTCATCAGATGTGCCAAATTTCTGAACCAGCAGGCGAATGACCACTTTCGGATTCATCCTGAAACTACAAATAAAAGAAAACATTAGAATCCCTATAAAAATGAACAACAGGTTTATCAGCACTCCACAAGAATTGTAATATTTCATCCCATAAATATTTTTATAGACATAGGAAAGGGAAGGTAAAAGCAAGAAAGTAGGAAAGAACTTCGTTTTAGCGTACGTGTCCACTGAAAACGGAAAGAGAGAAGAGAGAGCGAGTGCCTATAACAAAGGACTCAACAGGATTTGATGACCAATTATCATATATTTTCAACTAATATCTTGATTTCATTTGTAATTCGCATCATTGTTGTTTTGTGTTATTTTGCTTTCTTTTTGTGCTTATTACAATAGTATTGGCGAAGTAGTACACAGCACTAGAATAAACTATACTTTGTCAGTAAATGACGTTGACTTCATCGTTATAGTCCCTGCCTTCATCGATATTTTCGGGCTTTTAATATTCTGGCAACACTGCGAATGTCTACAGCTGGCAACACTGACGGTGATTCACACTAGTCGCCTCTAGTGCAGAACAGCATTACCTATAATCATGGTAAGTTACACTTCATTCTCTGCTTTCGTTTATGAGAAACTGGCAAAAGAAAACGGTTACAATTTTACTGGACCGAAGCACCAGTTCACCTTAACGCTGTAGATCACCCCCGCCATCTTGGTACGCACCTTCCATTGATTTACACGGGAATTGTTTTACTCATTTTATGCCTCTCGGATGTAGAATATTTAAGTTCTGCTTTCACAAAATTTGTCTTGGTGGTTATTTTGACTCTTGTATAGTTTTGGTTTGTGAAGTTTCTCCAAATATATAATTATAATGTATTATTAATAGTTTGCTATATAAATCACAATGTGTTAACGGGAAATTATACTGTTCCTGTGTAAAATATTGCATTTCTATAAAATAACATGAGTAAAAGAGAGCATGACGATAAACTGTGCGAAAACAGAAGTTAAAACTATACTCCTGAAAAGTGTAAAACGAGTAAAACAATTCCCATGTTAATCAATGGAAAGTGCGTACCAAGATGGCGGGGATGATCTACAGCCTTAACCCGTTCTCCTGCCTCTCACACTCCTGCTCCGAAAAAAATAATCTCACATTCTGACTTCCTACCCTGCCCCCTCTCTTTTGGAACCAGTCCGGTGAAAATCCCCGGAACTTGGTTCGTAAGGTTCCCTTGTCAGACCGATGGGCCAGTCCGAGCATGCTTGCATGTTAGCAAATATAATAATTGCAGCTTTTTCTTATCATGAATCATACCAGGACAAGGTGATGATTGTTCTTGGAAATAAGGCTAGGCCTATTATTATCTTATGTATTCTTTACCCACGGACATAATACAGGGTGCGCAAAAATAGGGGTTGTAGGTCAATATATTACAAAATTTACTATTATAAAAGTTCAATGAAATTGTCGGCCATCTTATGTCAAGATAATGCAAAATTTACAATTTTTAAAGTTCAATGAAACTGCAATTTCACATAATAATATTATTTTAATTATATTTAATTGCTTTTAGGCTTCAGCAGCAAGACTGCGAAGCCTTATGTGCCCGCCCTGTCTGTCCGTCAGTCGACAACTTTCAACTCAAGAACTACTAGGACTAGGGAGGTAGGAAGGTGGTTGAGGTATCGTTGGAAAGGTCTCGGCAAGACGAATTCAAAGCTCTATCATTCAGCCAGATAACAGGGGCGGATCCAAATTTTGGGGAAACAAATTGTATCTTTGGAACAATTTGTATCTTTGGAACTACTTGGGCTAGGGAGGTGGTTAAGGTGTCGTTCGAAAGATCTCGTAAAGTCGAGTTCAAACCTGTATCATTCATCCAGATTGTTGGGGTGGAGAATGAGTTTCAAGGGAGATTTTTAAATTGGAACCTACAAGGGCTAGGAAAGTTGTTGAGGTGTCATTGGAAAGGTCTAGGGAAAACTAGTTCAAACATGTATCATTCATTCAGATCGCAGCACAACTCCCGAGTTTCAGAGGGACTTTCAACTTTGGAACTACTAAGGCTAGGAAAGTGGTTCAGGTGCAGTTGAAGGTCTCGCCGAAATTTTTCCAACGGAATATTGACAGTATATATAGGATGCTCACAGCTGAAGGCTGGCGGTACCTTATATATACTATCATGGCCAAAATTATGTTCACATGACTTTGTGATACACGCTTTTCCTCTAAGCCTAGAAGATAGGCCACCCAACTAACG
>JAGDQP010010546.1:31217-55493 GCA_022664845.1 Lepisma saccharinum | reverse complement strand
ATATTGCATTTCTATAAAATAGCATGAGTAAAAGAGAATATGACGATAAACTGCGCGAAAACAGAAGTTAAAAGTATGCTCCTGAAATATAGAAGACGAGTAAAACAATTCCTATGTAAATCAATGGAAAGTGCGTACCAAGATGGCGGGGATGATCTACACCGTTAAGATAAATATTAGTAATTATCGTAAAACTTCATTGGAAATGTTGATATTAAATTGTCTTCAATTAAGAAAAAAATCTAACATTAAAGAGATACGTTTAGGGTCAGTTCTACAATCGACGACCAAGCTTCTGGCCAGGGTAAGTTGAGGCCAAGTCATATTTTGGCCAATGAGAGTACAGGTCGAGAATATGTGGAAAGCTACCTGCACATCCCCTATACGTCGTTCACGATACATGCGCATCGCACAAGGAATAGCTTTGCCTTTGTTTATCTGTTTGAAATACATTTGCGCAATATTTTTAATTTAAAGTCATTATCTCTAAGTATCGGCGTAATCTTATTGAAAAGGTGTGTACCAGGAATTAGCAGCGGAAAGTTTATGGGAAAGGATTCTTTTATTTTGTTTGGTGTGAACACAATTCTGCGAATGCTTGTGAGACTTGATAAGTGACATTTTCAAAAACTTTAGTTACCCTCCCAAACTACGTTATCTGTCATATTCTCTAAAAATAATTGTCCAGAAACAATATTTGGTTGTTCAAAACATGGCGTTTCTGTACAATTTCCCATAAGGGACAATGCTTCCTCCGATCTTTAAATATTAAGAAAAAAAAAAAAAAAACTACAAAAATCTTAGTTATCAGGTTCTTGCATGCACCTACAGAATTATAGTTTGCTTTTATACTGGGTTGCTGAAATCAAATTTGTGATAAGTGAGCCCATAAGTCTCTATATTGTCATAAAGCTAGTTTTTTTTTTGTTGATTTTAGATAATATTTGTACATGCGTTTCTCCCATGTAAGCACGCCAAATTCATATTTGCTTTACACGACTTACTAGAGATACAAACATAGAAGAAATCTTGGCGATGTAATGCTTTAAAACTCTTTTGGTTGCAGGGCATCCGCCATACGTTGAATTAGGGAATATCCACATCAACGTCCCTGATGGTCCGTTTAGGGCCACGTTTTAATAGTTGTATATAGCAATGAATGTAAAATATGCGATATTGGCCTACACGCTAAGAACAATTGCTAACGAGGAATTCAAACACGTGAATCAAACATTCTTATTTGTAACATACACTAAGATATTACTTACTCGTTTCCTAGACATTATTTAATAATGTTTGTATGAATTTTAAAGGCAACTCTTAGATAATGAAACATAACATTTAATATTCAATAAAAAATGTGGATATGAAACAAACAAATAAAGAAATAAAAATTGGTTCCATCTGTTTTAGAAAACATCAAAATGAAAGTTACGCAATAAGCGCATTTGCTCTGAACATTTCTCTTAGTTATATGTATGAGCTCCTGCGTAGCCTAGTCGGTAGCGCGCTTGACTTCAGTGCGAGCGGTCCCGTGTTCGATTCCCCGTAGGGGCTAAAAAATTTCGGTGTTGACCCAGCATCGTGAGGACAACTGGGGAGCTGCTGTGAATAAAAGAGAGTGCACAAACATTTCACAGTGAGAGATTCGGCTTTTCTCTCCCAATCCGTCTGGTCAGCGTGGGAGCAGTAGACAAACTCCTCCCTTCGGGAGAGGCCTCATCCACTAGTGGATTCAATATGGCTGAGATTTATTGTATATATCATATTTCAAAATATTGTTCGGTTTCAGATACGATATCATGGTCTAGACCTCAACAATATTAATTACACCATACTCGCAAACTGCTGATCCTTTGTATACTCAGTTCGGTACACTGATGGAGGATAGGGGGAGCCGGGAATATGAAGTGAAGCCAGTACAACCCCTAGTGTGTTGTCAAAGATGAAGTATCTCGGCGATCTTCTTCTTGACATAAGTGATTGCACAATTCAGTTTCCGACGACACCACTCACCATACATGTCAGACTTTCATACCGTTAAGCACTTCTCCACATGTTAAGCATTTCTTCACATAGACAACTTTGTGGCTTTAATTTTGTATACAGTAATAGTTGCCACTTCATTTGACTAATACTTATTAATCACCATATTTCAATACAAGCCATATTATTATCAGAACAAACTAAAAGAAGATATCAACTCAAGTTGAAGTTTCAATATTAAAGTTGCACAGCCACACGTCCATGGTCGCGTTACACAATTGTCACAAACACGGGGATCCATGCAATGTATTACTCCGCTGGACGAGCGTTCGTTTGCCGGTCTCTTTGAAAATCCTTATTATCATAGGAAACGCTAAAAAAATAACGTATTATTTACGATTAATTGTTAATTGTTAATAGATATAATTTCTCACATTAAACCTTTAATTAAATATACATAATTAAGACAATGAAACTCTGGGGCCGATTCTTTTCATAGGCTGATTATCCTAATTCTAATCTTGTAATAATAAGAATATATAGGTTCTTGTTACAATATTACATGTGCTTCATTAAGAATGTGTCAATTTTGAAGAATCTTGGCCTGGAAATAAGATATTTCCTTGTTCAATCAGGGACAATGTGTTCGGTCTGTTATGCGTTTATTGTTTTTCACCAAACCTACGTACCATTATCCAAAGGGTTGCGGACCAGTACTGGCATGCGTGCTATAGTTTGAGAACCCCCCGTTTAGTGCAATAGTATCTAAAACTGATAAACGTAGGAGTAACTAATCGTGTTGGGATGAATTTAGATTTATGTTGCAAGATACGAAGTCTTTTATTAGGCTTACTTTTCTAATATTTTTTTAAAATATTAAATTGGATGTGGATGAATGTGATAAATCAGACAGCATTGAAACTTTTAATTTATTTTTGTGGTGAAACATCATTTATTTTTGTTCTAATATTAGATAAAAGTTCAAAAGTGCAAGTTTATTTGACAAACAATGAATTTTGCTAATGATCCAATTTTATTTATCGTTTCCATGGGTGTCTGTTCAGGGTTCCAGTAAATTGTTTTAACGAGGCGCCCACTATGATGTAAAGACGGTCGTGCACATAGGACAGGTAACATCGGCACTAACAGAGGCAATAGCCCGGGCCCCAAACTAGCTTAATCCAGCACTGAGATCATCGTCCAATTCTTAAGTTCTCGAAGACCATATCGAATTTTTAACGCGTTGAAACTTTTGGCCAGCCTTTCATGTACGCGCTAGTCACATTCTTCTCTTGCAATTTGGCTGAGTATAGAATCGTCCAAAACAAGAGAGCCTTAGGTTACCATATGTTTTCTTCAAAACCACAGACATGTGGAAGAAATCTTTGTGGTTTCGACCAAAACGTTGCCATTTCTTTATTCACTATTCTTCCCTTCCTTTCTTTATCTATTTGGAAAAAGATATGACCACCTTTCGCTTCTGCCATCTACTTCGAGAAAGTAGCAACGCCAGAGAAAATTTATTGTCGGAATCTTTCTTATGGTCGTAGCTATGTTTCGTTAACCGCAGCTGATAGGTGGGCCGGGTCCTTCACGGAAATCTTTCATGATACAGTATGATTCCTGTATGTGTGAAAACCAAAATAAATGTGTGTTTACGTGTTCCTATAAACTACGCAGCAAAACAAAACCCGCAACTTGCACATACTTGGAATGACACCATAAGGGCTGCTTTTCTTGCAAGCGTGCGTTGCTTGCCTTTTGGGTTAGTAGCCAATTGATACACGTATTAGGGCTGATGTACATGCACGCTTGCGTTGCGTGCTTTGCTCGCGAATAGAGTGAGTAGCCAATTGAAACGTGATTTATTACGTAATACGTAGAACACACAACAAAACGCGTGTTTCAATTGGTTACTCACCTAAATCGCAAGCAACGCAAGCTTTCATGAAATCCAGCCCTTACACTTAGAACGCAATAAAACGCGTTTCAATTGGCTACTCACCCAAATCGCAAGCAACGCACGATTTCAAGAGAAGCAGCCCTAATACTTCACTTGATGAATGTGATCACTCTGCTGTAGCTGATAATATTGGAAAGATAATCTAAAACAAACACACACACACACACTAAACACATATTGACATCATTACTTAAAGATAAGCATTGTCCCTTTAATATGCACGACCGAAAAAAAAAAATGAAAGCCCGAGAAGGCTTATGCTTTTCAAATATCAAATAACATACTACGATGCAATTTCAGCTGTTTGATTATGTCATGTGAAAAAAGAAGTAGAAGCAATTTTTACTTATTTTATGTAATTTTGTTCGCCAGGGACCGCGGGTCACAAATTGTAAACTACTGACTTAAACGCTATTCTTCCCTAAAGAAAACTACAGTCTCGAAGTTGATACAGAAACAAGCCACGGAAAGGGGTCTAATGTTTAGTGCATGCAGTGAGGAAGCAATTATTATAATTGTTTTCTTGTAATTTATAGACAAAATAGCTATTTGGTAATACCAAATTGCAACCCAACTACACCGTTTTATGTGGTTGTTCGGTCGTGGTAAGACCGAACTCCCATAAAGCATCAATCGAAAATTTTATAAGCCAGTCTTAAGATATCTCTTGAGCTTTCTCTTTTATTCACATCGATATACATTTCTTTAAATTCTTTATTACTTATATTACTCTAGATGAAAACACGAGACAACCACAACCCAGGTCAAAATGCAGACGTCTCTCGTCTATTCTCAATTGTTTTATGACGCACGATCATTCTTCGCATGCGCAATGAGTGCAGTGTACATGTTCAGAACTCCGTGATACTTGCTGAAAGTGAATGTGTGATAATGGCTGCAACTCAAGTATTTGTGTTTATTTTGGATATTCATCAAACTGAAGACGTTCATCAGGAGCCCAGAAGATAATTTATATAACTGTTGTTCATTTGTGCCCAATGTTGTCGAGTAGAGAGACACCTTTCGTAAACGTAAAACAATTCCAATGGATGCATTTCGTCAGTAGTAAACATGGCGGATTGGTGTACTGTAAGTTAGGCCTAAAGTGAACAAGTGAATTTATATATTGAAATGTTTTCAACACCACCGAACCAAGCAGAGCAACAAACGTATGATTTTGAAAGTGAAGAAAATGCCGTAAAATGGAGAGGTGTGCTCGTTAGCTCTTTGCGGAAGGTATTGTATATATTTACAATGTTAAGTAGGAGGTAGCGCTAGTCTAGAACAGTTCAAATTTCGTTTCCTAGGATTGCTCGTGTTAAGCAAGGTTAAAAATTGCTGGTGTAGTTAATGAATTATAGAAATGTGTTGTTGACATTATAACATCAACACCTTCCGACAATGACGTACAGTAATGTTTATGTTGTATCTGTGTGTTGTATTTATTCACACACAGCTGATACTAAATTCATACTCTTTATGGTAATAATAGTAGTGTAATAAAAGTAAAGAAAAGAGCCGTATTTTGCAAAACTAGTTCTTCTGTATTACAACCCCCGTATGTCTTAAATGTAGCAAAAAGTAATTTAGGTTAAATATTTGGCATTTCGATAGGTTGACTGTGTAGAGGGTATTATCCCTTTGCACTCTTAAAATAACTAGCTTGTTTACATTTAAAGATCACTAGACGTAGGTTAAGCTGTAAGTGCAGCAGTGATACCTATTAGGCTCAGTACTACGTATAAGAGGGAAATAGAGTGAGATTGTTAAAATTTCACCCTAAAATTTCCGTATTACCGACGTTAATTGGTTGGCAACACGGAGACCAGAACAGCCGAAAACAGTTTAGGAATTCATTGATACATGCCCAAGATGTTTTGGACGGGCAGTCTTCGGATTGAAGAAAGGACGGGGAGGGGGATAAAATTTGCATTGGGTTTCCAAAATGTAATGTTATCTACGTGTGTGTGGGAGTGTTGACACGCAATATAGCCTTAAAGTTTCGAGAGGTTGAATTATCGAGTAAGAGCGAAAGAGCTAAAAGTACGTGGGACTATTTGGCAGTTACGGTATTCAATTAGAGCGCATGGATTAAAGGAAGTGTGCATCACGCATAGTGAAAAAGCATTGTCTAACCTGTCTTGCTCGCTCGACATTATCAGTCCGTGATTTTTGTAGCAAACTATAATTAATAACACGATGTGACGCTGTTAGTATTCCTCCGCATACCACCACGTTTGCATGTACTGAACAACTTGAGTACGTATTTAACGGGATAGTAAAAACACATTGCTGCCTATCGCTATGGGTTTCTAGAAGTGCCTTTGTCAGTTAATTGTAAGAGATTCAACCTTTTTTTTTTTCTCACTGCTACCCGTAAACAATTTTCCATTCAGCTTTGTACGCCCAAAATGGTTTCGCTGGGCATGAGATAGCTATAAGCATATCCTCTGTTAGAACATTCTTGAACAAAAGTGCCACTAAGCTCCTTTATTTGCGAGAATCGGTGAAGTACAAATGCCTTCATAGAGTTTGGTTGCAAATAGTGCACAGGGAAAGATTTGCCGGAACCAAAATTAAAAGTGTTCAAAATTTCTCCTGTACCTCACATAGAACAGTGTTACCCCAGCACACGACTAGATAGGAACTAAAACTCCCAATTGTTTCTTTGTTACGAGATATATTTATTGTCGTCAAGGTCCACAACTCCGAACAGAACAGAGCAGCTAGACTAGCTGGCACAAAAACCTGCTTGCATCCCGAGCAATTCACCACAGATGTTCTTCAACCCTTCCACCGAAAACCTGACCTGCCGTTGAGACAAAAATCCTTTTGCTGAAATATTCTAGCTCTGTATGTAGACGAGTAAAAGAAACTTAAAGAATATGAAAGGAATGAGATTGCCAACGAAATCACAAATGGCGATACAAAGACGAATAAACAAAAAACATATATTAAAAATACAATAACGACCACTTTTTTCGTTCCGTAAAAAAAAATAAAAAAAATACTTTTTTTGTAGCTTTGGTGTTCCATAAAATAATAAAATGTATATGCTTATTTTACATTCTGCGTATCCATAAGATATCTTCTCGTACCCCCAGTTGGTATAGAACTTACGTTCGGCGCAATAGCTCGCGGAGGATAGGGAACCGAAAGTAACATTTTTCCAAAAGATTTTTTTTTTTGTAATAAACGAAAGTAAAAGTTATTTATCTTTCTTGTCGCAATTAACTGGACTTCTGGATGGAGTAATATATATATATGACAGTACTACGTAATGAGAAAAATAACTGAGGGATATTTGTAATTTTTTTTCGGTATTTCCGATTTTACCCGGTTACTGGATAAACACACTATAAACACTTAAAATGAACAAGGTACATCACTTCGAATGAAGAAAATACAAGATCAAAATGAGGTTGGGGACCAGGGAAGTCTGTTCCAAGAGTGAGAGCCGGATACCCAGTTCCAGCAACCAGATCCGGGGCTTTAGTTTCAGTTTAGAATATACGAATCCTGGTCCCGGTTTCATTGTTACCAGGCAACTTTCGAGCTTGATACTTCCAGTACCATTAACAATAGAACTGAGGCGGCATGGTACTGTCAAAGACTTGACATCTGCTCCATCCAAAAATACGTATCTCAACATTTTGCAAGCGGAGCGGAAGGGATTCCCAGAAATTCTCTGCAATAGAGTTGGATCGAAATAAGCATCTGAGATTTCCTTCCAGCAAGTAACAATAACTCGTTTACGCCAGGTCGATATCTCAAACCTGTTTCCTGTGCGGGACGATTTAAAAAAAAAATAATGCGCGGTTGCATAACAAAAGGAGCAATAATTGCATACATTTCAATGAATGTTTGTTGTATTTATCGGTAACAGAGATCACCGTTGTCCTATTAGATGGTGGTGATTATGTCTATCATCTATACTGGTACGGAAAGAAGTCTCATTCATGCTTATTTCGACCCACTATTTACTCTTGAGAATGTCTGGAAAGTTCTATTTTCTTTGGGGAATCCCTTGGACAATTTTGGAATGTACATTTTTAGGTAAAGCAGGCGAAGTCTTTAAGGTGTGAATCCTTTATAATATATATATATATTATAAAATTAATTATAAATCATTAATAAGATAAAATATAATTTGTTTTAGCATTTAGCTTTTAGCTATTTAATGTATGTATTTTCAAAAACTGGTAAAAACCTTAACAACTATAAAAATAACAAAAGCGCGTACGTGCAGTGTGCAACAAACTATATTAGACCAACAGAGTAAACTAAAATAAATAATAAGTCCTTGGTTCTAAAATAAAAGTTGCTAAACTTGTTTTAATTACCCAAAACTTTTTTTTTTTTTTTTTAAATATAAATAAGCCCTCTCAAATGTCACAAGCCCTCTTGCTGCTTAAATCATTCTATTGTCATAACTAGTCACATCAGTCCAGCCTATAAGTGGGCTGTCTCCATCACCGTTTAAACCTACAAGTGTGTTAAATCTACTTCCTATCCTGCATCATAGTCTCCTTTGCATAAGTTTAGTTTTTTTAATTAGCACATTTGCCGCTGTAGCTCTTCTAAAGTAAATTTAAATCATCATTGCTTGTTAATAACATATTTCATTAAGGTCATCTTAAATATCACATAAGGTATTCACCGTTTTAAATAATTTGGTCTCCACGCAAAGCTAATTTTATTAATGCTGCCTATTGCAGCCTGTATTAAGTAATATTGCTTGCTAATCTTGAATTATTTACTTTGTATTCAACAAACGGATTAATAAATATTAACATACACATCCTTGAACATACTTAGTTTTTATTTAAAAATACAGCACTATATTACCATACCATCGTTTAATACATTATTTTTCATAATATTAGTTTTTATTCCACACAGCTAAATTCGTCTACTAAACATCATTTTAACGTCAATCGCTACCTTTTAATATAATAAAGGGTACCATGGCGGCTCAATTCTACTGTTAATATCAAGCTCTAAAGTTCATTTTACCACGCTTTCGGCGGCCTGTAGCACCGAAACGAAGAATTTGTGCACCCTCGATGGTCTGCTTCTTTTTTATGATTTTCATATCAAGAATCTCGTTATATGGTTTTGTCAGTGTTATTTTGCAGCATCCTGTATACTAGTTCGTAATAAAATATTCGTAAAGTGGACCGGGGTGTTTCCTCAGTCACACCAGGCAAATATCGGGATGGTACGTTCAACGTGGCCGACTTATTTCGTCATTCTTTCCTGTACCCTATCAATATCAACCTGTATGTGGACCGTAAGTGCCTGTTCCTCCGCAGCTATATGACGAAAATATTTTTTACCTTGTGACCCTATTTTCGTCCCAAATTACAATTTCCATGGTAGCTGAAAGGAAGTATGACCAAATTTTTTAGATGTTCGATCAAAAGAAATAGTTTACTTAGGAATAAATTTCTTGAGAACTTCATTAAGAGTCGAATGTTCCGGATCCTGTGAAGTCAATTTGTATTTCCCATAAGAGCAGTGCGTGGGGCCATTAAGGGTTACCCCTGTCACCGGATCTATGGCTGGTAACTGAATGCAATGCACCATAAATTCCACTAAACCACATACAAATTAATTGGGTTTATCAATCTATGAAGAATTTTATGAGTAAAATTCTAGTGCCTTTTTCGCAGAGAATAGCTACCCGAAGTATATATTTCCACGCAACCAAATTAGTTATAAATTGGTGCAATTATAACTAGGCAATCACCAACAATAATCTGAACTAACAGAATTAATTGTTTATTATAAATATAAATTAATTGTTTGAACAATTAATTGTTTATTCTCACGTTGTTTAAAAAATGTGAACTTACCTATAGTGTCCACTCATGTAATGGTAGTTCATTGAGAATTTTTGCACTTTCGAATGTTCGAGCAAACTTCTTGTATAGTAATTAATGATTGATGAAACTAAGAAAATGATCATCGTAATTTGTTTCAGTGCGATGGGGGGGGGGGGGGGTGATGATGATTATTTTTATTATCTAGTCTCTCAAGCATATTATGTAGAAGAGTTGCAGATAAATTCTTCAATTAATTCTCCACAGAGTTTTAACGTGGACATCAACAGAGATAACTGATCTGAGGTCTGACGAATACATAAAATGATAAAAGAAAATGAAAGGTCCTGTGTGTCATTGCTCATGCATCTTCAGCGAACTTCTTATTTTAGGTTCCGGCGACTTTATTTGAAGAGTAGAAAAAGGCAAAGATTTTTCCAGGAATTTTGACTTGTACTTTGGTACCGTTATATGGCACGTTTCAAATTGGTCTGTATACCATTTGGTTACAGTGGAGAGCTTATTATGAAGAAGCAATGGAGTTACATATTGCAAGAACACGAACCTCTTGTAGTCATTAGAAATAAAAAGGAGCGCCATTATGTAATGTTAAGCTAAAAATTATTCACGAAAGAAATATGATCAAAGCAAAATATATTATTGATGTAAAGCGTGGGCTCAGAAGCGAAAAAAATTCACTCGCAACGAACACAAAAGGGCCTTGAAGACACGTTTAGTCCTCTCCAGTGATTTATCCACACTTCAAAAGCCCACTGACGAATTTCGTTTTCTCACCAGACTAATGTCGGGGTGTACGTTGAGTTAAGGATAGTGACCACCAACTTTCATTCTAGCAAAAGAGTAAAGTTATTGACAAAGTAGCCAGTTAAGGTAAATAAATACTTTTGGAACATTGGTTAGTCATATTTTTTGTTTTATTGCTATTTTGCTTCAAGACTAATAACTTTTCCGGTTTTTTAATATTTGAATACGAAGCAGTTTTAAAAGCAGTAGGGTGTTATGTACTGTTTGTATGGAAAAAGAATAAATAAAAGATGACATCAGAAACACAAGTTACTATCTACTTTTAACTTAATTCCTTTTTTTAAAATACTATATAAGAATATTTTTCTTGTCCTTGAATTATAGGAATTTTTGATACTTCCATGTACAAAAATGAAAATTGAACGCTCCGAAACAATGAGGTAAATTGTGACTATGCTTGTTAAGAGAAAAGAAAGAAAATGATTCTGTATATTGACTAGAATAATTTAACTTCGGCCTATATACTCTGTTGAAAAATATTCTTTCATACTTTCCATTTAGTAGGGCACTCAACTTATGTAATCTGTTCCTTGATTCGTTTTCTTTTTATATATATTAAACAGTTTGTCTACTTTCATAGACATGATGGAAGTAAATCTTTTTCATTTGATGGGATGTTAGTATGCTTGAGCAAGTGGAGAGAGAAGTCAGTTCTGCATAGTATACTTCACTTATTATTTCTTAACGTGTTTCAAACACATCATCATGGTGATTCCCGATAGTAATAATTATTTCTAAATGTTAGGTTAATCATCTAAGATTTTGCTGAAGAAACTTCCAAATGCCAAAAATTTTCAGCTGATTTTCGCAAAATAGCTAACAATTTTAAAACATAAGGTTAAACCCTGCATATTATACACTGAGATCGTTCCTACATGAATTTTACTTCAACTGTTCAGCAGGCTATATTTCAACTCTTTCTGGGCTAGATAGCATCTTAGGTTATAGCCTGTCTTTGTTCATAACTTCCTTACACTGTTTGAATCTAGCCTCATTCAAGGTACTATCTGATGCCACTGTTAAGAAAGTTTCACGAAGTAAGTTTTTAGGACATTTTCTGGTATCATAGTCGAAATTACTGACAGATTAATTTTAGCTTGAATTATGGGCGTGTTCCATTATTTTGTGCGATTTAATAATGTATTTTCTTTTTCTCTGTAGGTTCTAGAACAAGTTCACCCTTCCTTACAGGCAAGGGATGATGCGCTTGACTATGTGGAAAACCTCATCTTACGACTGCTGGGGATGCTGTGCGCCCGACCGTCACCGCACAGCATTCAAGATGTTGAAGAACGAGTACGGCGGATATTTCCAACACCAATTGATAGGTGGGCTCTTAGTGAAGCCAAAGAGGTTTTGGACAAAGGAAAGAAGATTAAATCTTTACTTGTCCTACCCGTGGACAAAATCCATCATATGTTACATAAGGTAAGAGATGTATTTTAGTGAGTTGCACCTGTACAAATTAAAGGTTGAAGTAAAATTTCTATGGAGTAACAGTATGAAGATAATGTTAAGAATTTTAGTGTTGTTGATCCACTTTATATGAATTTCTACTGACATTTGTTACGGGTCAAAATTAACGGGTATTGTTTGTAAACGTATCGCAGTAATAATATGAATGTCCGGATATTGCTAAAGTTAACCCAACACACTTGATAAAATTAATCCGAGGTGTGTCGAATGTGATTATGGGTAGATGTGGCTATGGTTTAAGTTAACGCTTTAAAAATATACGAATCTCCTTAAGTAAAATTGTTGCGATATTGAAAATCTATCATTACTTATTAAGATAAATTCTTTTGTGTCAAAGGTACACATTATGCATAACGAAAGCATTGCACAAGATGTCTTCTAATATTTGAACATCTCTCATAGTCAACAGGTAACTAAAATTTAAATACAGTAGCTTTAAATATTTCTTGAGTATTAATCCCGCAGGTGTTTATAAATATAAAATCTAGATTCTTCAATTCTTAAATATTCCTAGTTCTATAACATTACTGTGGATAATCTGCACATCATACTTTAATCTTTGTCGATCTAGATTTACGATACAATTCCTGCATTTTATTATTAAGATTAGAGCTTAGGCAAAGTTTATATTCGTGCTGTACGTATAAGTGAGTATGACTTTTCATTAAACACTTTTGACCTTGTATCAACTTCGTAAGGCGGTCGTTACAATATTATGTACGAATATGGAAAATTTGCTTACGTTAATTCTAGTAAAGAGAAATGAAAGCCGAAAAAATGTAATATGTTTTGGCTATTTCTTACGGTATTTGACACATTTCAAAAGATATCCATTATTTTCACCAAGAGCAAGTGTATGAAGTCGACAGCATTTTTTTTTTCGAATATCGTGTTCTGTACATATATTTTGATCACCCTATCATCTAGATATATAGAATGTGTATTTTTCTTCAGTCCTCCTCCCTGTTAATTCATCGTAAACCATGCCCGTCTCTCACTTAGTCTCAGTTTTTGGTAGGTAAGGCTCTAAAATTTAGATGCGAGAAATTGGGCCATTCTGATTCATTCGATAGCAGAGTTGATATCTTTAAAACGAACACTCTTGTTTATTTAGTTTGTTTTATACATGTTTTTTTCAAGGGGTGGTTAAGCTTGTTTAAAATAACTAGAATATCTAACTTTGGAGATAAATTTATTTTTTTCACTACACCGTTCCTCTACAGGATTTGTACGTGGAGTAAATTAGAGGCAGTGTGTAAGTTATGTACTTATTTGTAACAGCAACTAGAGAACAAAACCCTGTGGAACACGATCGCCTGTAACGAAACCAACAGAATGGGAAGTCGAAAGTGAAGTATTTTTTATTACTTCTCAATTTCCAGGAATAATGAAGGTTAAACACACTATTCAAAAGTCAAAATAGAATAATTCCCAGCTTGGGTATTTTTTATAATCATTTACATAATCATTTTTGGCATAAACTGTTTCTGTTAAGTACACGGTGTAAGGTAATTACGTATCCAATGTGTGAGGCAATTACAAATATATACGTAGAGGGCATAGAAATAGCGCTCCCTCATGATTGTTGACTCCGATACTGAGTCACTAATTCTGCGGGCACGGACGATCGGATGAAACGTCATCTAATACTTCGAAGGCACCTTATGAACGAAAATTAGGAGATTTCCAATTTTTTCCTCTGGAAGTTGAATACTTGGATGGCAGTTTTCGAATTATAGTGTAGGAGTTGAATTTATGAGGCAAACAATATTTGTAATAAATTGATATATATATATATAGGGTAAAGGCACGATGCGCATGAGCCATGAACTGCACATCGGGGATGTGGGAGTCGCTCCAAATATTCTCGATCCACGGTACGAACTCAAGTGGTATTGTCAATCCCACGCTCGACTGCCTTTACCTTCCAAGGTGCTCAGGAATACCAAGAACACTCTGGTACTCACGTTGATAGGAGCCTGAGTGCACCTCGGAGCGCCAGGCATGGGAACACTGCGAGAAAAATCCCCAATTGCCTGGCCGGGATTTGAACCCGGGCTGCCCGATTCGTAGTCAGACGCGCTACCGCCTGAGCAACGGTGATTAATATATAGGATGGTACCATATTGCACCGACAAACTTCTAGGGATGATGATTCAAAAAAATGTTCGGTAGGTGCTCAAGGGACTCATCAGAGGAAGTATATGATTCCCGGTTCCGAGATTTTTCTGAAGTTGAGGTTTGTTGAATTGAACACAAAGAAAACTAGTTTCCGTGTGAGTAAAGATGACATACGACATCACCGCCTTCCAACCGGGCAATGATCAGTCTCTCCGCTAAGTAAAATATTCGATGAAATTATGCAAATTCTTCCTCCCAATTGTTATGCAAACATGCATTTTTTTTATATTTTTTTTAATCGTCAGTCTGTCGGAGATATCGACTTTGTGCAAACGATATTATTATCTGGTGGAAAGTTGTCTTATTCATGCCCATTTTGACACACCTTTACTTTAATAGAATTTTGGGGAATCCTCTACTTCCTTTGGGGAATCCCTTGTGCACCCATTCGACAATTTTGAATAGAACCGATTTGAAGTCTTTGACAGTAGCATAGCGCATTCGTTCTACTGTTGTGGTATTTCCTTACTTTTTTAGATACGATCACCACTCGAAGTTCGTCGGTGCAATGCTATTTAGACTATTGTTTTAAACATTAGGAATGTTTCAAACATAAGGAACATGTTTTAAAAAAGAAGCTTTTTTAAACATATTTTTTCAACCCTGTTTTATAGAACATAGTAAATGTACAAACCTTTTAACTGCTGACATCATGAGAGAGACACAGGAAATCGTTTAAAGTTAATAATGTTTATTGCAGAATTTGTACAACTTAAAAGATTTCTTGAACTGAACTGCATTGGAAAAAAATGTAGGAGACTGACATTTCAAATTTCATACCTACAACAGAGAAGACGTTTACATTGAATTTGGTTCAAAATTGTCTAAATTATCACTCATGTAAATATCACGCGTCACCTCCTAGAAATTGTAAGAGTGTCCTTCAGTAAAATAAATAAAATGAAAGTGTACTTCGTGGGCATGTAAAAGTAACCACAGCTCACTTATTTCACTTGATTCCATCAAGTGGTGAATTAAAGATGAAGGTAGAAACTTACATTAAAACTAACATCGGATTTAGTAACAAGATGATTAAACGAGAGTTGAGTCAGAGCTGAGGAAAAATTTCAACTACAAACAGTTTTCATGTTTCCTGTTGATATTAAGGTAGCGTGTCCAGCGATCTGGAAATCCGAGCAAACCTGTGAAAGTCAAGGAATTTTAGGATCTTGCCGTGTTCTGCACAGTTTGTGGATGTTCCTGCCCATGAAACTGAACAGAAAAGGGTGTTGTACATGTTTGAAGGTATTCGTGTTTAGGCTATAAACAGTCAGTCACCCCTTACTTTTAATCTAACCAAAGCTATTTCATATGTTGCGACTGCTCTTTCGTGTGGATGGTGAAGTTAAGCTTATTTTGCTAAGCATTCAGGCATTTTCCTTTAATGTTTCGACGGGAATTAGAAAAAACTGCGATTTTAGTCTGGAAAACCAGAGAAAGTTGGTTTTTTTTTCTTACTGCTCACTAAACACCTGCTAAAATTGGGCTTATCAGTATACTTGACTGTGCTTTACCAAATGGACCGGTTTCTCGAGTCCAGAGTATGGAGTCTTCCTGTTTAATCATGTTACTTTCTCTGTAGGAACTTCTTCGTTGGAGTTATCTCCAACAAATTCATTCTACCGTCAGATCTGATTTCTCAATCATTTTGTTTTAAAATTAATAGCGCGAGGTCGAATAAGGAACAGTTCTCTGATTCATCCAGTCTTTCTTTCTCTCACACTCACTGTCGCTCTAGAACAATACAGTCCTCTTAATCATTTTGGCTGAAGTAAGAATACTAATTGATATTGAGAATTCATTAGTGGCGTGCATGTAGTAGTAGTTTGTTTTGTTTTAAATAGCCAATGTTGAAAAGATGGAAGTTTCCTTAGTCAGAGTTATACTTGTGTATTCCCGATATAGAAAATATTTTTGGTGGCTCAAAAACTTCTTATTGATAAATGTGTGATGGAGGTTAATACAATTTTATCTCGACCTATGAGTGCCTGCTCTTGCGAGTAATCCAAATTATGAGAGAAAAATATACATTAAATATGCACAAACTTATTAGCATACATTGACTACAGAGCATGAAACGTACCAGAAAAACTCGTAATAAACTCATTCAACTTAGGAATGCTCTGTAACTTTAAACAAGTCAAAGCTGACTGCATTGGTACTCATTGTTGCTATCAAGGCGGGAAATTCTTCAGAAATGAGTGTGATTTTTCTCTATACTGTAGTATACGTACTGCATGTTACACTACTGTTATGCATTAGTACAAACGTTGAGAGTTAGTTTATATAGATTAGGTTGCATAAAGGTGATTAGTATTAAATTAAAATGTTTCAAGAGTAGTGTGTATTTAAGTAAGGCTGTAACTACACACAGCTATCCTTGCATAAGTCACTATAATACTTTCCATTTGCTACCACAAACCAATTATCCAAAGGTTAGTGGGAAGGACAATCTTTATTATAAAAGTGTGTCTATAAACGCATTGAAGTGTATTCTCAAGGTAGAACATCAGAGTAAACGTACACATTGTTCCGTACATATTTCATATTAACATAGATTATCTTAAGAATCTTTTGATACTTTATTATCTGTCACTGTGGTTCATTGATATTTTTTTTGTACATATATATATAGAACTGTACTGTACTGTACCATACCATGTTAATTGATTTTATAATAATATTTTGGGGTGTGGAATGGAGAATAATCTCCATTATTTTATTCGGGATACGATATTTTTATGATGTGAGTGACTTAAGAACGAATTTATCTGGTAGGTCGAGGTACCAATATAATGGAAAAGAGATATATTTCAAAATGGGTTGAGCTTCTTTTGTTTTCATATCAGGAAACAAATCAAAGATTCATCATATAACCCTTTAAAAGTGTAACTTTAGCAAGGATTGTGATAATGCACAAAGATATTGCGTAAATTAATATTATGATTACACTAATATTTTGGTTTTATTTAACTTTTCAGGAAGTTTTGCAGTACAAGATAGATTATCAAGTTTCCATGTACATCGTGGCTGTGTTGGAATACATTTCTGCTGATATTTTAAAGGTAAGTTTAGATTTTTTTTTCGGATGAGTATATTTCCTGGTCTTGTCATTAATAACAACAAATTGGACAGAGATTAAAGTAAACATGTGATCACGCAAATATAGGAGACGCATCTACTAGCATATATATTTGTAGTAAAATTTGTTCATACTCAGTCATCCGTACCTGCTGTACTGAGGCAGCCACAGAATTCGCTTTTGGAAAATGTATCGTCTTATCAAATTAATATTGAAAGTAACGTAGATATCTGCAGCAAATGCATTACGTAAAATATCAATGCAAAAGTAAATATTCTTCATTTGAATGTATCGCAGATTTTGTAATTTCTTATGTAAGATAGCATATCTCCAAATAAGTATTTCAGGGTGTCGAACACCCTGGAATACTCAGAGAATTCTATAAACCTGGAGAACTCAAGGAAAACTATAATTTAGTTATGAGGTGGACCTGCCCACAGTTGGTAAGAGCACTGCTCCGGCAAGGCGGAGGTCGTGGGTTCGATTTCCACTCGTGACCGGATATTTTCAATATCTTAAAATCCTCTATTTTAAATAAGTTATCCTTTTTTCAGTTGTGAAATACCAATAATGTACAAGATGCTTGGACTGGGTGGTGGTGTGATTTTTTAAAAAAAATGTCAGTGCATGTTATTTACATGTGCCACTATACCAAGAACTCAGGAAATTAAAAAAAAAAGTATCATGGAAAACTCGGAGAATTTGAAGTCATAAAATCAGTAGACACCATAGTATGTTTCCTTATCTAATTTCAGTGTGTAATGTGCTAGTTAGAATTTGTGTTACGTGTTGTATCACGATGTGTGTTTATGACCTGGGTACAGTATATGTACTATTTTTTATTTATTTTTTTGAATCTTGCTTTTTATTGTAACCTTTTTTTCTTCTAGTTATCCGGCAACTTCGTAAAGAACATCAGACATGTGGAAATCACTTGTCAAGATATCAGAGTCGCCATGTGCGCGGATAAGGTGAGTTCACTGTTTTTCTTCTTCTTCCTCGCTTTCTTAAATACCAAATTTTATTTACATAACAGCATAGCACTTGGGTTTCATATTATTTCCGTAGTACGACATGTAGGGAAAAACGTTGTTATGTAGGTAATATTGCTCTATGTTGATTTCTTTTTTCCATTATGATCGAAATTAACGAGGTGTACACTTCCTGGTGCAAAAGATAGCGTAGAATCTGACTACCGAGACAGCGAACATTCCAAGCATGAAGGGCATTGAAGAACGATGTAAATTTGATGATTAACGGTTCTAGAATTGAGGATCTTAAGGTGAAATCTCGAATGCTTCACTTTTACAGCTGTTTATTTCCCATTTTTTTTCGGTAGCTATCCTGTTCGACCATCTGTAGGACCATATGTTCAGTTGGGGGAAGGGGGGGGGGGAGTTTGCACAGGTTTGTAACTTCTCCCCATGAAATCAATAGTCTAGTGAGATATCTGAAAATATTTGCGGCTTTTGTAAATACACAGATATCGCAGTTTAACTATTAGATTTCCTCTGGCACTGGAAATATTCCTTGTGCGTTGTCCATCAAGATATGTTTTTCTTCTTTTGATAATTTATTTGATACTTAATCACAGTGAAGCTTTGCCAGCTCACATTAGTCTTTCGCTGTAATCTGAATGCACAGAATTTAAATAGCCATCCTTGATCTAAATGTCACTGTCTAGACTGCGAGGCTTGGACTCAGTAAGGCCCTGGAAAGTACCTAGAGCATACATACGTGGTTGTGGACCCGCACGCGTGACTTGTCGATTCAGATACTCCCACAAGTGCTTGATGGGATTTCGCTAGGGTGATTTCTACGGCCAAGGAAGTACGACAAAGTTACTCGTGTTCCTCGAAACAATCGCAGCTCATGGCACGGAGCATTAGATACTATCATCACCAGGAAAAAAAGCATATCAGCAGGTAGCCATTACTATACAATGTCGCTCATCCAGTGATCCCAGGTCATATCAGGAAAATATGCTCCGTAGATGAACACTGCCGCCCTGTTTCTAGGTGTAAGGTCTGATGTCATATAGTGTCCGTCACTTCTCATCTACTATGGAGCAGGAGGAACCCAGTTGGTCTGGGAATACAACTTTTACGTACTAATTCGCTATTCAGTGACTGTACTAGCACATGAACGCGAGATGTCGTTGGCAATAGACTTTGGTTACCAGCAGGACCTTCACAAAGTGTTCATTCTGCAGGTCGATGTTTAACGATGTTCGCTTCATCGTGCAGTGGGAGATCTTGTTCCCCATTGTTTAGTAGAGAGATTACTGGAATATTGCTCGTCGATTACCCTTTACCAGTTGATGAATACGACGTTCTCCTTTTGCGTCACTGGCCGATGGGACTACAGCTCTGGCGGGTGAACGCTAATAAGCATGTTCGTGATTTATTCAATATCCACCGTCACTACGGCAGCTGGATAACAGTCCACAAACGGCTATTTTTAGATTCTATCATCTATGAATACGAGGCTTGGCTAAAATATAACGACTGGCAACCCTGTCAGTAGTATACGCGGAGCAGTGGGGAGCGTATGCGCGTAGAGCAACCTTTAACCTTCGAGAAGAGAGTGATATACATGAGTTACCGCTCTCAGTCGGGTTTAGTCTGTGAGCAGCGATTGAAGAGAGGTGTGCAATCGTGTTCTCGGAAGAATGCAAATGTGAAAATTGAGCAGCGCATTAACTTGATATTCATTGTGAAATTAAAGAAGTCACCGAGTGAGTGTATGAAACTGTTGCAGGATGTTTATGGTGATAATACGATGTCACGTACGCGAGTGTTTGAGTTGCACAAACGCTTCAGCGAGGGACGCGAGAACGTTGATGATGATGAAAGACCGGGTCGTCCTGTCACAGTAACAGAGGAAAATGTGGCAAAAGCGAATGACATTGTCCGGAAAGATAGCAGGCTCAGCCTTCTAATTATAGCAGGGCATCGATAAAGAGTCTGTCCGCGAAATTCTGCATGACCATTTGAACATGCTCAAAGTTTGCGCTAAAATGGTACCAAAAAAACCTCACGCAGGAGGACTTCCGGAAGCACGTGTGTAGTGACACAATGGAACGCCTGGAAGCAGAACCGGACTTGTTAACAAAAATCGTCACTGGTACGTGACATCGTATTATCACCATAAACACCCTGCAACAGTTTCATACACTCATTCAGTGATTTCTTCAATTTCACAAGGAATTTCAAGTTAATACGCTGCTCAATTTTCACATTTGTCATTCTTCCGGCAAGACGATTGTACACCTCTCTCTTCAATCGCTGCTCACTTGTCACGTCAGTCCATTTACACACCGTATGGTCAACTTTGATAAGTTCAGTCTCTGACAGAGGAGAAACGGGTGCGAGTTCTGGGGGTGGTCACATTATTCTGATACTACTGTCTATGTGATAAGGTAGTGTACTTGAATTCAGATTGAAGTCGTATTGTAATTGTTATTTGTAGGATAGTCTTTCTGCTAAATCTTAGAATGTTGTACTATCACGTGAGAGTATTTGAATAATGTTTAAATATTCTTTTTAGCTGAAAAATCTGAATGCTTTCAGAGTTTTGGTGTCGATATTGAATCATTCATATTTCTCAGCTACAAAGTGTAACTCAAAAGCAGTAATGATTTTGTTTCAGTGAATTTTAGTTGTGCCACGTTTTTTAAAATAATGTGTGGTGTATTTTTTCTAAAAAATAAATAATAAAACTGTTTTTAAAAATGTGAAAATGTAGAGGCAAGAGAGCGATGCCTCTTTACATACAGTTAACTCTTTTATTATTTTTTGGCGAGGCACTGTCACACTAGATTTCGCTTGAGAAATCTATTATACCAATTCGTTTAACTACTATCATAGGATCAGTCCATCTGAAACCGTCTAACTTGCTTGCTCGACTTCTTCTTTATAATATATATATATATAATATCCCTTACATAAAAGTAGTTTAAAACGGGTAGTCTTTTTTTTTTCTATCCGCACCGATTAACTAATAGCGCCCATTTTTGTCTTGTGGGGCGTGGCAAAATTTGTATTTGGAGTAGTTTACGAAAAATGTAGCATCTCCGGACTAATATCATAGGACGTTCAAACAAAAAACATTCCTCTACATTAAAAGCCTAAAACGTAATTGAACTGGTGAAAATGGTATCCAAACGTGATTGTCAAAACAATTCATTCGTGTTTTCTGGGTGTTATTTTTGCACGGAAGGGATTGAATGTCATAGTTGATTTTTTGTACACTATTACACATCAAAATACGTGTTGAGTGTATACAGAATATGCGATTCCTTACTTTGTTATGAATTTTTTTAAAATCCAAAAACTCGTGTTTTATGCATATTGGAGGTCCAGTATCTCTACTGGAACAATATATAAAAATCTATTATTTTTTTTTACACTATGCACTTATATAAGGAGATCTGAGTTTGAACTTATTACAAGTTTGTAAATTGGGGAAGAATAATGCTCGTGCGCGCTGTTGAGGCCCAATATAGAACTACGAGACTAGATAGAAACCTAAGATTTCCACATACTAGGTATGTTTGTAAGGAGAATCGAAATTTCAGCTATGATATTTAATGCTAATGGTACTTACCGGCGTTGAAAAGTAGTCTTCAAATGATGAAATCATCTATCATTTTAAGGTTTTGAGAGCTAATAGTACTCCCATGATCACAGAGCAAAACGCCTAGATGTTTGTCGTAAGAAGAGTAGAAGGAAGTGAAATAAAAATTAAGAAAACGAAAAAAGACTCGTGTATGTACACATAAGTGAACATACCAAAGACGCGCGCTCCGAAAACCCAGTTTCTGGTCTCTCCAAACATTTATGCAGTGAGAATGATCATATTCGCACACGTCCTATACAAAGCGAAAAATCACATAGACTGTTCTGCAAAGGAAGCTGTTTCATTATTTCCAAAAGACCTGTTCTTAACACAGACCGTGGATGTCTACATTAAAACGTACCGAGCCGCCGTAGCTCAGTGGTAGATCGTTGGCGTAGCATTCAGGAGGTCCTGGGTTCGATCCCAGCGGCCGGCCATCTTGACAGGTTTTTCCAGGATTTTTTTCTCAGTAACACCAGGCAAATGCTGGTATGGCACCTTCAACATAGTCCCTGGCCGACATTTCCCCTATTCTGACCTGAGCCTGAGATACCTAAAGGCCATAAATAAAATTAAAAATTATACATAAAGCATGGTCACCTTTTTTTCAGAAAACATACTCTTCCAGACGTGGTCCCATCCTTAAGTCCTACCCATTGTCATAGTTAGGTTAACCACACAGTACCATATATTCATGAAACTTCTAACACTACTAGTTTCGTTCACATCTGTTAATATTGATTTACAGGAAATCTTATAGCAATTTAACCAGCAGGCGCAGCCGCGTAGGGTTTCACATTTGGTTATTGACCATGTCAATCACGTATCTTGCTCCACTTTCACATTTATAGAAGTCCAAGACACGTTAAGTACCAGTGCTTTTTCTCTTCCTTGTTTTCTTTCACTTCCTCCTATTCTTCTTACAACAAACATCTAGGCGTTTTTTTCTTTGATCATGACAGTATCAGTTGAAGATTACTTATCAACGCCGGTAAGTAACAATTAGTATTCGTTTAGTCTTCAGCGCATTATGACTTGCTTTATGACATTTAAGTTTTAACGTAGTTATAGATTTGCAAATTTGCGTGCGCGCTTTAGTAAACATATTTCCAAAGCACGCCCGAACATTATTGATCCCCACTTTACAAATCTGTAACTCCATTCAAACTTAAATATCATAGTTGAAATTTCAGCTGTAGTTTCTCCTACAAACGGTGAAATGTACTCTAACTCGTAGGGGAAGTTGGGTGCCCTTATACAATTGATTCTATTGCTCCGGCTTCGGGCGAGGGATTATCTGATGAGCTGAACTGAAAGGAAATTATTATATTAGTCTGTGGAAGAAAAGGAAGTAGTGGAAAAGAAAACTACCTAAATGAAGACGAGCCGTAGTAGGAATATAGCATTTACCTGCCTAATGAAGACGAGTCGACGCAGGGAATAGGTTGGAAACTTCTACCTGCTTAGATGAAAACGAGCCGAAGTTAGGAATATAGCATCTTCCTGCCTAATGAAGACGAGTCGACGCAGGGAATAGGTTGGAAACTCACTGAGCCGCTCTAGCTCAGTGGTAGAGCGTTGGCGTAGCATTCGGGAGGTCCTGGGCTCGATCCCAGCGACCGACCATCTTGACAGGTTTTTCCAGGATTTTTTCTGTCACACCAAGCAAATGTCGGGATGGCACCTTCAACATAGGCCCTGGCCGACACCTTCTCGAATCCTTTCCCCTACCTTATCCCGGCCTGAGTCTTAGATGCCTAAAAGCCATAAATAAAATTCAATTCAGGTTGGAAACTCCTACCTGCCTAGATGAAGACGAGGCGGAGTTAGGAATATATAGCGTCTACCTGCCTAATGAAGGCGAGCCGACGCCGGGAATAGGTTGGAAACTCCTATCTACCTAGAGAAATATGATCCGGAGTAACGTGTACCTGCTTAATGAGGACGAGCCGACGCCAGGAATAGGAGGAATCTCCTACCTGAAGACCAGCCGGAGTTAGAAATATAGCGTTTACCTGCTTAATAAAGACGAGCCGACGCCAGAAATAGGAAGGAAACTCCTGCCTGCCCAATGAAGACGAGCCGACGCTGGAAATATTGGTTAAGGAACCAGGTGGGAAGAGTAGGTGGTGATAAAGAGACTCCAAGAAGAATAGAATAAAAATGTCGAAAGAGAAGGCATCAGTATTTATTGCTCTGATCTTCCCACGAGAGAGAAGTCCGAGACTTGCTCGGGCCCGAAGCCCGAGGGAGAATTGAGCTCTTGCTCTGGTACATTGCTTATATACATTTTGCTCCGGGCGTTCGTGAATCTTCGT
>JAGDQP010010546.1:0-26217 GCA_022664845.1 Lepisma saccharinum | reverse complement strand
GGTACACCTTCAGACCACAAAAAAACTGATGACAGCATGATGTTCTTCTTTGGTACACACAGAGAGCGGTGCGGCCACCTTTAATTCGCAACAGCGCAAAGCGGACTGATGTGGTAACGCTGCAACCTACCACAGGCGAAGCCAACGGTGACACGTAGCGTCTGGTGAGCACACAATGCCGTAGAGTTAACCTAAAAAGAAATAGAAAAATATTGTAGTTGCTTATTGACTTACCCTCGTAAGTGCATGTGTACAAGCAAGAGTGATGGACTGCTGTTAAGGATGAGCGTGTTAATTTAATTGTCGAATACCTATTTTATATAATTATCAGAGCGTGATTATATATACATTTATATCCTTAAAATCATACTAATTCCACAGTAAAACTGAATTTCGGAGGGTGCCCCCTGACATCTCCCAGTATACGACCCCAATAAAAATGCGTTTTCATGTTGCAATGTGCCCTCGCCAGCTGTTAGTTCAAGCTCCCATAATTACATAATCATAGAATTATACTATTATGGATAATCTAAAGCAACACTCTCCAACAAAAGATGGCAGCACTATCTCCGTATATGTCTAATGTATTTCCACTGTTAAACGAAATTTCATTGCTGCTACTACAAATTCAAGCCTAGAGAGTTCAAACTTTCAGGGAAGGAAGTTCATAACCAAAACCAATTCAAGAGCATGATAGATGCCGATTTTTAATTTTTATTTTTGTTCATTGTTCAAAGAGCTTCATTGTTATAGGTTTCGATAATCGATATTCGCAACAACAATCAATCGATTTCCACAATGAAGGAAAACGAAAATAAAAAATCCGCATCGATCATGCTCTTGAATTCGTTATAAACTTTCTTCCCTGAAAGTTTGAACTCTCTAGGCTTTAATTTATAGGAGCAGCAACGAAATTTCGTGCAACGATAAGAATACATCAGACATACGGAGTGTTGGCATCTTTTGTTGGAGATCGTTGCTTTAGATTATCCTTAGCTACTCTATCAAGACATCACTGTCTCTCGTATACGCCTTATTTACCTGTACACTGTCTAATTTGTAATTCCACACACAACAGGCTGCAGGTAAATAAGCCATGTAATTTTGCAGTTTAGCTACTTCTGCCACAGAGCAGTGGAAACGCTTCAACATGTTACGTTTTGCATTCCTAGTCATGAAAGATTCTACAATGGGTGCAACGTACCAAATATGGTGCCTAATCTCGAAGTTATCATGTGAACCCCATTACACAATGCATTTCGAATTACGTAATTTTTATTGCTTTTCTGGTGCTTACAGTGCTTAATACGCTGCAGAGGCATGGGGTGATGTGAGTCAAAGCCTACAATGCACATCAGTCCATAATTATGCATCAAAAATCTTCACTCCAAGCACAAGACAATGAGAATCACGTCTACGCCACGCTAATTACTAGTTCTTTGTCTTTTCCTTGTTTTCTTAATCTTTATTTCACTTCCTACCATACTTGTTATAATAAACATCAAGGCGTTTTCACTGTGATTATGAGAGCAGTAGTAGCTCTCGAAACGTTAGAGAAGTGAGAGAACAATTTCTTCACCATTTGAAGACTGGTCATCAACGCCGGTAAACACCAATTAGCATCCTAGACTACTTCTGAAGTCGAAAATGACTACTAATTTAACTTGAATAAATTGTACTTACTAAGTAACCATTTTTTTTACACACATTTTAAAATTCACCTTTACCCCCGTCAATAAAAAGGTGCTTGTGGAAGTAGTGATCTTGAAAACATTTTTATAATCCATAAAGATTTGAGTTTTACGTACACTCTCTCCTTGTCAGGCATGCTTGAACTTGCCACTATGCATGTTCAATGCAAAAAGAGTTTAAATGCCATACTGAATATTTTGTTTATTCCTGTTTCCGAAGTCATCCCAAAATGAAACTTGCACTACAGATATATTGTATTTAACTGTATAATATACTTTATTAAATTTGTATGTTTCAAGAAATGCGAACACACCTTTTTATAATTTCAAGGTAAAATGTTGCATAATCGACCCTGAAATAAAAAATGCAGTAGTTTTTTTTTAAATCAAAACCCATAGCTTCAAACCAAGCCCAAGATGAAAGTTCTACCATAATTAGAAGCCAAGTTATGATTTTTTGTGTTGATCTTGTACGCACATTTTTTACGTTTTTTTTTACGTTGGCAACCCTGCTGTATGATAAGATAATGTTAATTGTATGGGCGGTAACAGCATTATGACTTACGCCCGTCCCGATCCTGTTGTATGAATACCGTATATCACTGAAGACTGATATTTCACATTTTTAGGTTACTTCATGTCATCTACGAGGGCATAAGTCATGGCAACTATTTTTTTTTTTTTCGAATGGGGGATAACGACAAATTGAAGATACACGTTGGAAACCTTATGTACTGTTGAGTGGTCCCACCAGACGGTGTATGTGAGTAGAGATGAGTATGAGCACGCCCCGAAGTTCAGTAGATGAGCGACAGTGGTCCGAAATGGAGGTCTCGTAGAGTAAACAACGTACCTATGTGAAAGTAGCATTTCCCCGCGGCAGGAATACACGGGAATGCCACACTGAGTTACGAGAAGCACTAGGTGCACATACTCTACCCTATTGAACAGTGGCGAGGTGGATACCGGTTGCGCGGCAGATCGGTTGTAGACACTGTCCCGTTTGAAACCCGCTATCCACGTCATCACTGTTCAATAGGATAGGGCACGCACATAGTGCTTCCCGTAACTCAGTGTGTCATTCCTGCCGCGGAGAAATGCTACTTTCACATACGCACGTTGTTCACTCTTCGTGACCTTTATTCCGGATTAATGTCGCTCACCTACTGAACTTCGAAGCGTGCTCATACATGCATCTCTACTTACATACACCATCTGGTGGGGTCACTCGACAGTACATGCATAAGATTTCCAACATATATCTTCGATGTGTCCTGTTACCCCCCATTCGAAAGAAATAAAAATAGTTATGCCTTATGGCTTAACCCTCGTATCATCCTACGATATTTCATGTAAGTCTGAGATGGTGGGGTTGAAATGTTCCTTTTTTTTCATGATTTGGCATTCTCGCTGGTAGTATTAGATAGACAATCAAAATTTTATAAATGCGATGTATACTTGATTTGCTAATGAAATGAAACCTGCTGAATAGAAGAATCTGCTCTTGCGCACTTCTCGTGTGTATATCGCGCGCGCGCGCACACACACACACACACACACACACACACACACACACAAAATGGAATTCGTGAACAGTATTACACTTACACGGCCACGTTTTCAATATTCACACTGACTGTGTTTTGAAAATAAACTATGTATATTGGACGGCTCTTATGAATTACAAACCGAGCCGCTGTAGCTTAGTGGTAGATAGTTGGCGTAGCATTTGGGAGGTCGTGGGTTCGATCCCAGCGGCCATCCTGACTGAGGTTTTTCCTCAGTCGCACCAGGTGAATGCCGGGATGGCACTTTCAACGTAGGCCTTGCTCGAAGCCTTCCGAATCCTTTCCCCTCCCGTATTCCGGTCTGAGCCTTTGATGCCTAAAGGCCATAAATAAAATTCAAATTATGAATTACATACATTTTTTTGTTAAGCATATCACGTTTTACACGAGATATATAGTAGATAATCCATGAGCGATGTTTATCACTGATATGTCAATGCGCCATGTACAGTCATCACAAAAAGTTAGTATCCAGTCATGAAATTTCTTCTCCAAATAACTTTCGTATGGATATACCGATTTGAATATAGTTTTCGTTAACTTACAGAAAACACATTTTCTTTACGTTACAGGAAACTATACTCTAATCGGTCAGTCCATTCCAAGTGTGTTCGGAGAAGAAATTTTACAACTGTATACAAACTTTTAATTCTTGACTATTGGCGGTGATTCTCTAGTACACGGTGCACACAGTCTGCACTCACTAGAGATTACAATGATCCGAAAACTGATTTGCCCACCATTTACGGAATAATTTGCACTAATTGTAATGAATTTTACGTAAATCTTAAGAGAGAAGTTTTACCAAAAAATTTGCATATTGTTTTGATAGTAATGCGCTTCTGTTGAATAAGCTTTGCTTCTTAATTTATGTTCCCATATATTTGCATAATGCCTTTTCTGTAAATATTTTGTTTTAAGTTGTACAAAGTAACCAAAAAAGTTTTCGCCGTTCTAGAGCAGTGTTAGACAAAGAGCAATACAGTGGACGGTACGTACCTTTAGGTTTCGAAGTAAGCTACATCAGCATCCAACACCTTTTTTCAACATTCCTGCAGCTGTGCAATACCCTGATAATAAAAGTCGGCGGTCTTCGAGGCAAAAAAGTCCGTGAGTGGGTTCCGCAGGTTTCCCTCATTGGCGAAGGATCTCCCACGGAGGTAGTTGTCGAGGGAGTGAAACAGGTGGTAATCTGTTGGCGCAAGGTCCGGTGAATATGGTGCGTGGTACAGTGTCTCCCAGCCAAGTTGCTGAAGGATCTCCCGGGTCGTCTTTGCCACATGTGGCTTGGCAGTGTCGTGGAGGAACAGCGTACCCTTTGCAACTGCTGTGAGTAGAGGTCAGCAGTGATGATCTGACCAGGTGGAAGGAGCTCGTAATGCACCACTTGGCGACAAGTCCACCATGCAGAGAGCATAACCTTTCGTGGGTGCAGAGGTGGTCTTGAGGTGTGAGGATCGGTTACGTGGCGACAACCAATGTCTGGTACGGTTGGGAATGTCATAGAGAACCCACTTTTCGTCGCCAGTGAGCAAGCGATTAAATATGGGTGTATTCAGGTGCCGAGTGAGCAAGGACAAACTGTCTGTCACTCGTTGTTCCTTGTTGGGTACCCACTTGCTTAACCTGTATGACTTCCCCATCTTATGCAGGTGCAGTCTGACTGTTTCAGCGGAAACATGGAACCTTTCTGCAAGTTCATCACACGTTAGACCACTGTCCTCCTCGATGGTTGTTTTCAGGGCCTCGTCATCCAACACATGTGGTCGTCCACTGCGAGGTTCATCAGCAAGGCTCACATCTCCCGAACGGAATTTCTGGACCCAGTGCCTGGCGGAGCATTCGTTCACGGCATCCTCACCAAATGCCTGGCATATGCGGCGACTTGATGCGGAAGCTGACAGGCCCACTTTAAAGTTATACAACAAACACACGCGAACAAGCTGCTTCGATACCTCCATTTCTCTTTTACACTGGACGAGCTATGACCGCTTTGTGTGAGCATCGTGCCTGTGTTACTGAAGGTCGATGATCAGACTAACTCCCGATCGCTTGGCAGGCACGTGCGTCATTTCGTTTTCTCTCTGAGCGCATGATTAATGGGACGTCAAAAACGAAAAAAAAAAAGTTTTTGGTTACCTTGTAGATCTAAATTAATAGATTGGGCCGAGCTTAAGCCTTAATGCTATTGCTGTCTATGCAGTTCATTTTATCTGTAATGTAAGGGAAGATTTCGAAGCAAGTTCGGCAGCTGTTGGTCTGTGCAGTCTCATTCCGTTTCAAACCAGTGCAGGGATTTGAGCCCCATATTCAGTGTTCCGTCCGTAGCTACATTCTCGATTAGGACGAAATTCACAACTCAAACATAAAGCCAACCTCCGTAGCCGTGTGGGCTAGGGTGGTGGACCGACGTGCATGAGGTTTCTGGTTCGAATCCCGCTTGGGGCATGGATGTTTGTGGATTTTAAACTCATTGCATTCATATTATCGTGAAGGGCCGAAGTTTATAGTTACTAAAAGGCCCATATAAAATTAAGTTTACCAGTTTTATCTAACACAAGATATTTCAACTGCGAGAACAGTTAAGTTTCTCATGCATGAAGTTAGAAGTAGTATCGAGTACTAGATTTCAAGGAGAACCCGTAATGTAAAAGCCAGCTACCTTGGTGTAGTGGTTTATGGCCACGGGCTTCAGATGGCATTGGAAAGATACGCAAGTTCGAGTCCTGCTCCTGGTCATACTGGCAGGTTTTTCAGTACTTCCTTCTGTTTCGCCAAGCGAATGTTGGCATGGTATCTAGACAAAGACTGGCTGCTACTTAGCTTTTTGTCTCTGAAAGTGTGCTCATCGAGAGGTGTCATCCGTCAGACATTAGCGGCATAGGCCATAGCTGTCTGTCTAGCACATAAACGCAAGTTAAATTTGAGTTGAACATTATATACTGTATATGTTTTTTTGTTTAACAGGTAGTGGAGTAGGGTAAGTGCCCTATTGTTGTGAGTATCCAAACCTGTAATAAAGAAGCTCTTTGAACAATGAACAAAATAGAAAATAAAAAACATCGACAAAGATAGAACTCTTGAAATGATTTTTAACATTCTTCTGAAAGTTTGAACTCTCTAGGATTGAATTTATAGGAGTAACATTGCAATTTCGTACGAAGGCTATTTTTTAAGTAAGGTCCGATTGTCAATAGAAACAAAAATAGTAAAGGTAGTGCCATACATTTTTTGTTATTTCCTCTGTACACATTAAGCTATTTTTCTACATAGTTACCAAGTTTGTTTCAATATTTATCATAGTGTTCGACAAGTTTTGGTATGCCCTCGTAGAAATCACCCACCTGTGACCGAGGCCAATCTTCAGCCGTTGTTTTCACTTCTTAATTGGTGTCAAACCGCTGACCGGCGAGAAACTGCGTCAGGAAATTCCAGTGACAACGTGGAAATCGGGGGAACGCCGGTTTTCATGGATTTTTGCGTCAACTGCACGCACCAACTCGATGGTCGGCCCGATCGCGGTTCATCATGAACATTGTCCCGCTCGTCCTTGAACGATCGCATCCATTTACGCACCTTGCTGTCACTCATTGCATTCAGGCCGTACACCTCAGACATCTGCCGATGAATTTTCACTGCTGACACGTTCCTTGCTGTCAAAAATCGAATAGAAAATTCAGTCACAGGCGGGTGATTTCTACGACATGGGCATACAAAAACTTGTCGAACGCTATGATAAATGTTTAAACAAACATGATAACTATGTAGAAATATTGCTTAATGTGTACAGATGAAATAATAAAAAATGTATGGCACTATGTTTACTAGTTTTGTTTCTATTGACAATCGGACCTTACTTAGAAAAATATCCCTCGTACAACGATAAAAATACATTAGACACATACGAGGTTCTATGTTAGGTGTTGAACTAAGAAATTTCCACGTTTGCATGTTTTTGGAAGTTGAGTTTCAATACCTTACACACCCATTTTCATATACCTGCACTTTTCACATTTTATTTACATTTTCAATACACCTATAAATATGAAAACACATTTCCTCACAATAAATTCCTTGTTGGGAGCAGACGAAGCCCCAGATTTCTTTCGTTACTGAAGGACAAAAAAATTGTTAATTAAAAAGGTACGTATTATTATTACTTAATGAAATTAAATTGTGTATGTGTGGAGGTACTTCTTTTGTATGGTAACTGTTCATTTTAGGGACACTTGTTGCATAACATTTACTGTACTGGGTACCTAGGAATAATTCCATGACTTAAGTATTAGTATCATAGTATTTCTGTTCTGTGAACTTCAGAACTGTAAGTTGTATATGTCAGTGCGATATCCTGGTATCGCTAAAAAGTTCCATGTACGGAGTTCATTGCAGGTAGAACTCAGTCGATCTTGCTAATTTTAAGATAGTTTTACTTACTTAATAATTATATTAATAAATGAGAATTGAAGAAGCAGCCTAATACATTGTAATGCTCTGCTGTTTACATGCATACGTTTGTTCTGGTACAGGTGGTAAGAGACTTTCATGTGACTCTTAACTGAATTGTAGAGTAGGCTGCTGTATCCCCCTTCCTCTTTCTGTGTGTTGTGGTTTGAGCATTGCATGTGTAGAGAACGAATATCAAAAGACCCTTTATGTGTATGGTTTTTTCCCCCTCTCGAAACACATTCCCATGCTTCAATGGCAAAATACCTATTTGTGTATAGTCGTCTCCCGTTTAGATTTCTTTCTGTATTTCATCAATTGTATTTATTGTGTATTTGATGTTTGAATTTTTTTTTATATTCTTTATACCATTTTTAAACACCTAAAAGGACTGCCATTTTTAAAGATATTAGGCAGTCCTTCTAAATATGGTTATATCGTCTGTTTATACGAAGATACACAATTGTAGTAGGAAATATACTAGATGACATTATAAGACTGGCGTTATGTAATGATAAAATGCTTGATAATACGGTCATCACTTCTGAATTCGTATTACTATCTAATTGTTGTAATTATTCAGATACATCAGTAGTAAGTTTAGCAAGAAAAGGTTTAAATATTACTTTATTTCTTAGGGAAAATACATACTTAAGTTTAGTTGTCTAAAAATCAGGGCGTCATAATCTGTAATATATACAGTTTTACAGAACCCAAGTACGAATTTCGGGAGGGGATTACCCTCCATCAGAACAAGAAAAAAATAACCCATTGAAGAAGTGTCGAACCATGAGCATTTTCGGAGCTAGGAACGCCAAAACTTGCTTTCTTTAGTTACAATATCTCGAGAAATATTGACATAAGACGTCGGCTTGGCAACAACGTATTTGTCCAAGGTTTAAGATTAGGGAGTGTATCTTAGAGGGAATTTCTCCGCCATAATATTTCATTGTGATGTAATCGACGTTGTGCGGTAGACTAACACGTGCGTCTGTTCTCTGTTACATTCCCTTGCTCAAATACATTTTTTTGGGGGGTTCAAGTTATTTTTTCTATTCCTCGCTACCTTTAGGCGCCTCTAGCTCATAGGTTCCGTATATTGATGGAATGCCGTAAATTCTTTAGTTTTCCGTATGGCTAAAGCTGTTCCGTGAAGATACTTTTGTCACACATTTTTGTTCAAGGCTACATAATGAAAATGAAGACCCGAAAACAGACCGGTTACGGAACGTCTATATTGAATCGCATCCTGTAGGGCAAAACAAATCTGTTTGTTGAAACTAACTATAGACTGCTTTTGTGGCTGAGTTGGTAGTCACGAGTTCAAAATTATGAAACAGCGCGCCCAAGGGTTTGAAAATAAGGTTTTGAGAAAGATATACGAGCCGAAACGGGACGAGATGACTGGAGAATGGAGGAGACTGCATAATGAAGAACTTCACGGACTGTACGAGTCACCAGATGTTGTAAAAATAATGAAATCACAACAACTAAGGTGGGCAGGCCATGTATAGTTTCTTCCATAACATGTGAACCTTCGCCCCTTGTTTGAAACAAAATCTTTTAACAACCCACAGGGCACGTGCTTCTAACCGCATTGTAAATATTGGCAGATGAACGACGTTGCCAACCTCCATAAAAACAAAATCTTATTTTCACCAAAAATAAACGCTTCGCAAAAACTTTACTCTTTGTGAATAGTACAGGACTCCTCGTTCAAAGATTCATTAGGAAACATGAAGTTGATATGAATGAGGATCAGTCGGTAGAATCCTTGACTTATAATCGAAAGGACCCAGGTTCGATTTCCGGTGCCGGCCATCCTTACTGATGTTTACCGTTTTCCCTCGGTAACATGTCGATAAATGCGTCCTAGTTATTATATTATTATTATTAGAGATATTTTACATCTGTATAAAGACATGGCACAAAAAGGAAATAAGAGTCTGGCTTCTCCCCCCGAAAAGAAGTTCTAACCAATGATAAGATAATTTGACGAGTGATATGTTTCTCATGCTGAAAAAATGTACAAACATATATAAATGCATAAAATTTATGAACTTATCCTAAAGATTTATTTTGTATCTGCGTTTAGATCATCCGAGTCATCGCTGTTCTTCTCCGTTGAGTCAGACACTTCAATAAAAGACGCGTACAACTGGTGTTGAAAACGGATTCCAGGCCCCTATTTCACTTCAGTCTTTTCTACATGTTTTATATATTTCTTCCATTTTTCGGGACTTACACCAGAGAACTATGGTCTAAAAAATTTGACATTCTGATTTTCTTATCCTCACACTTATACAAACAAATTCAAACTAAATTTCTAGAGGATGTAAACCCTGCAAAAAAGCAGGAGGGCAATAAATGTTTTACGACACGACCCTGTCACTTCCTCGGCGCGGTAGGGGGTTTCTGGGGGAAGTGGTTTGGTAAAAAGGTTCTCATGAAATAAAAAATACTATAGCTCGGATGGGATAAAAACGAAGATTATATTCTATCCTGGTTGGAAGGAGACCATTGGGAAGACCGAGACGTCGTTGGGAGGACAATAGAAGGGATCTTCGAGAAGTAGGTGTTCGTGATGAAACTGGCTTGATATTGCCCAGGATTGAATCCAGTGACGAACGTTTGTTACTGCGGCAATGAACTTGCGAGTTCCATAAGCCATAGAGTTATATATATATACATACTCGACATCATCAGTAAACTGAAGTATTATTCCACTGTTCTGCTACATTTGCTCTCCCAATTTGTCTGTATTTTATTGTTGTCTTACAGAAACATGCATGTCACCAAAATGGATTGAAGCAGCTCAAAAACATTTCAGGGTGCTTTTTAACAGTAAAGCCAGGGACCTTCCAGGGGTCTGCCCCGGTACCCTATCGTAAGGACATCCTGGTATCTCTTTCTTCTTATGTCTTATGGTGAACGCTAATTCTCTTGACAAGAGTAGGATAATGAAGGGTGTCATTGTGTGTTGGGGGAGGGAGGCACCACTGCTTAAAATTTGTTTGGAATTGTTGGCGTAGGTATTACCACTACCTCCCTCCCTCTCTCTAATGTGCTGCTAGATTTTTTTTAAAAAAATTAACCCATGCTCTAGCTCCGAAATTTCGCGTATTTCGACATTTATTTAGAAGAATTGTTTCCTTGTTCAGATGCGAGTATTCTCCTGTCGTAGTTTGTACCATGGGTCCTGCGTATGGAACTTCGGCGTAACATCCTGTGAATGCACAAGTATCTCGAGTGTGCTTAGATTTTTTTTTTTTTTTTTTTTAAATGTGTAAAGAAAGTGGCGTCGAAATACGGCGGCGAACTTCTCAAAATCAATTAACTTTCCGTTGTTGGTACAATGAAAGTAACAGTCCCAACGTCTTTAAAATACCTCGAAGTTGGACAACAAGTACGTACTTCGTTACGGAAAGGAGTAAAAAAATTCCGAAATCAGTGTAATTTTGGATTTTTTTCTGCAAAGTTGTCAGAATTTCTGTACACACTGTACAAACGGTATGGGAGTAATCTTTTTACATCACAAACTACATGCAAGTATCTATCAGATATAAAAAGTATTTCTTCTTAATGCTAATTAATTACTAAGATATGATTTGTCAAAAGTGGTACAGCGTACTACTTTTTGAGCTTCAATAATTATCGACAATGAACTTTAAAAAAAGGAATATGTCCGCAGAATTTCATTTTTCTGGAAAATAAAAAATAATATGTGTCTCTTAAATTTCCATTCTCTGCTTGGATTGAGAGGGAGCGAGTCTTGTACTGAAAGTGAGAGCGTTAACCACTCGACTTACATAGATACTATACCGATATAATTTTACATTATTTAAAGGAGAGAGTTTAAACATTTATATACTCTAATGTACTTTAATTTGTTTTTGTGTGTTTAAAAGATGACAAAAGAACATTGCAAGTCTTTCTTTTTTTGCAGGTGTTGATGGATCTTTTTCACCAAGATGAGGACGTGTCAGCGAGCTTAGAAGATGAGACTGTATCAAGAACATCCCTTACCTATGAAGAAGTGGTTAAAGATTTAATTCATGATGAAAAACAGTACTTAAGGGACCTTCACATGATCATTAAAGTTTTCAGGGAAGAAATTGCCAAATTATTGTCTCCAAATAGTAAGGTATGTCTGGTTGTTATTATATAACAACATATTACAAACTAATGTCTCAGAAATTATGCATCTAACTAAGATCTCGTTTATAAAGTATAATAAGTGTGTAGAGGCTATTGTAAATGGGAATGGGCCTAGGTACAACCTTTTTAATTTTCAAATTGAACCCCCATATAATAAATTTTGTTTTTCAATTGTACAGAATTAACCTTTGTCTAAAAATATTGTTTCTATAAAATGCAGTTATTAAAAGTTACGGTCATTTGAAAGTATTTACTGGTGCTCTGAGTTCCATTTACCATAACCTTTTATAAGCAAAATCTCAGAAATTATGCGTCTAAGTAATTTTTAATCTCAGAAATTAAGTAGTTCAAGTCTGTAAAACAAGCACATAATTTCTGTGTATGCTACGTTGGGAAAAGGTTAGATTAACTGTATTATAAAATTTATATTTTGCAGGAACTAGATGTTATCTTCAGCAATATAATGGATATCTACGAGCTTACTGTAACGTTGTTAGGCTCTTTGGAAGATATGGTAGAAATAACCGAGGAAAAACAAGTACCTGCTATTGGAAGTTGTTTTGAAGAATTGGCCGAGGTAAACCTTCTGCTTGTTTTTTTCTGGTAGTCACGCTTTTAAATAACTTTCTGCGCTGCTTGTTTCCTCGTATAAAAAGAAAGAAAGAAAGAAAAATTGAACAGGAGAAGTTTAGTACTATCAAAAGAAGTCTTTTTGATTATATGAGTAGTTTATGAAGGGATGGCTGTTGTGAAACCCTGGTATAGGAATTTAAGACTTGAAGTCTGTGAATAAACTCTAGCGGCCATTTAGGGGTAGGAACAGTTACACTTCGGTTGACCTACACAATTTTGAATTGTGCCATTCGATTTTTCTCCAAGTACGCCCGAGAAGCGTTCCGAAGTAACAGGTTACGGCTAAGGGCCTATTGTTAGAGACACAGAGCAACAATCGTAAACAAACCTGTTAATAGCAAAAATCCGCCAAAAAACTACTTTAGGGCGCGAAAAGTTGCATTTCTGGTTGAGATGCAAAGTTTTGGAAAGCATCGTTCGATTTCTCGCGAATAAGTTGCAGAACCATTTAGACCTGACCGGTGTCGTCTAAGAGGTTATTCTTGCATAGAGACAAAACGAATACAAAAGCGCTGCCCTAAAGGGGCTGCCAAAAGTAGAGGTCAAATTTAGAATTCTTGGAATGATTAGGATTCTTAGAAACAATCACAGGTTAGGTTAATGGTGTAAGATAGAGTTAGTACCTTCCTAGTCACAGTGACACACGAAATATTATGTTACACATTTTCATGACACAGTGTATGTTAGAAGGTAAGAATACCAAATGAGTTTTTTTTTTTTTTTTAATAGCTAACAGTTTAAATCTCTGTACAATCGTGAAATTAACTTGTAATAGCATGGAGCAGATTATGTTTACCCTCCGCGTTCTAGGCAGACAGTTATATTTAAAACATTGACGAGGGCTCTTAGGTTTGTATTAAGCATCCATAGCATATTACTCAGACGTTATTTTCCCAGGCGCTTGTAATAAAATTTAATTTACTGCATAAAGCGCAGCTTCGAAACACATTTTTGCCGGCCGTGATGGTTGACTAATTCGAAACATTAGACTTCAGTTCATCCAAGTCTTGCGAGCCGGTAGATATTTATGGAATACTAAGAACTTAGCTTAGTAGTGGACACGAGCGAGGTCATTGGTTACTAAATGGCCCATAAATACAAGATCGTGCACACCTTTTCTACCATCATTTTGAATTTGTTCTCTGTGTCGTATTCACCTTTTCATTTTTAAATTTATTTCCAGAAGTAATGTTGGACCAGTAATAAGATAAAGTATAGAGTAGAAGCCTGTTTTATAATAAACAGTTTTGTAAGCAAAATACTTCAAGAACCATTGAGACGTATACATCGTTATTTGTTATATTCGTTATTCAAATATGATGATAATGTTTCTTTGTCTTTCTGTTCAGTGATACGAGTAATGAAATTTGTTTTTTCAGGCGGCAGAATTCGATGTATACGGGAAATACGCGAAGGATGTCATAAATCATCACTGTCGAGAAACGTTGGCCAAATTATTGGCTAAACCTGATGTGTCTGATGCGCTTCAGACTGCTGGACATGGCTTCCGAGAAGCTGTTAAATATTATTTACCTAAACTCTTACTGGGACCAGTGAGGCATTGTTTTTCGTACTTTGAGTACGTAAAGGTAAGTGCAGAATATCAGTGTTTTTAAATAGAAAACTTGTTTCCTCAAGTCGTTTTATTCTGTGAATTCTCTTTCAATGTTTCATTAATCCGCCCTAGGTGTCCCAAAAGGTTTCAAGAGCGTACCGATAGGGCTCACAGAGCAAGTTTTTTAACAGGTACACTGGAAAGAACTCTGATCTTTTGCGGTCGTTTCATGGAGAAGGCTTTCCTCATGGACCTTGAAAGATAATGGAGGAGCGTCGAACCTGAGTCAGGGTGCTTCTTTTCCTATCCACCTGTTAAAGCTCCCGTGTTCATAATTCAAGACCAAACAAGAAAATATCAAAGGACTACAATACAACTTTACACCACCAGATTAACAGGGAATTCTTCGTTAACAAGCGGAAATACTCTATGATTTTAAGGCAGGATTTAATATCCTGTACTTGTTAATACAGAATTTTATGGTCTCCATTTCATGCCAACTTGGTTATGGAATATTTCGAGTGCCAGATCTTACAAGGATTCTACCTTTGGTGACATCTTACTAATACAAGTGAAGATCAACTAGAGCGCATTTTCACTTAGAAACATGTGTACCAAAGGAGACTAGTAACCGTAAGAGAAAGACAAATACAGATCAATTAACTTTTCTGAACCTCACGATTACACTCTTAGAAAATAAGTTAATTATCTTAGTGTATCGAAAACCAAGATCAGAAAAAATCGTTCATTGAGAGATCATTGGTTCATTCTTTCAGTCAAAATAGAAACATTTGAACTAATTTCGTACACGAAACCTACTAGCCGTGCTTTTTCTGAAATTTCTTAGCAGTATTTTTCGACAGGTTGTGTTAGTGAAGAGAAAAATAAACCAGGCTAATAGACCGACATCAAATAAACCAATAGATACTGGTAAACAACCAAAAATGGGTTGGGTGCAAAGGATCGTCTGACATATCATCACATGTCATACCATTATGAAATGTAAAAGAGAAGGTCAAAATTAATTGAAGAATATAGTTATTTACAGAGCAGTTTGCACATGTGGCAAATAATATGTTGGATATTTACAAACGAACCCATAAACATGAGCGTAGCAATATGAATAAACGTGATAATACTTGCTGGTCAAAACATGTAGTAAGATATAAACACAAACTTCTGACTTATAAGTTTGTGTAGCGTACCAATAAAGCTGCAGCATTGAATATTAGGGAATCATGTATAACAGTGAAATCTGAGGATCCCCGAAACGATCTACCAACCCTATTGCAGTCTCTCATGGGAAACAAGTGAGGCGGAGCTTCGTTGGGGGACTGTGCTTATATGCTATTGCCAGGCTTCAGCAGCAAGCATCCTGTTTGGATGATGAATGTATCATTGGAAAAATTGCGACGAGACCGCAACCACCTTCCTGACAGGTATGAGTTGAAAATTGCCTCTTATGTCGGGACCCTAGCCTACGATCTATACGGGTTTGAACTCGTCTCACCGACACCTTTTCAGCGACATTGCAACAGATAATCGTGTATTTCTATTTACTCACGAAGACTAAATCAATCTGCCTCCAGTTTGTTAATAATACAAACTTGACAGTATTGAACTCTTCGTTCATCACAATGAACGCCTTCAATAATATTGGTACGTAAGCTTGTAAGCTGTCGTATCTCGGTTTTTTTATTGGGAAGTGCATAGGTTCGCACCCAGAGGCTTCCCATCCGTACTGAGGTTTTTCTCGATCGCACCAGGCAAGTGTTGAGGTGGTACCTTGAATAAGACCATGATATTTTACCAAATCCTTCACTTTGTTGATACTTTCGTTGAATACCCAGTATTAAGTAACGGTTGTGTGAGCCGTATCTCGAGTTTAAATAGATACAAGGAGTGGGACTGAAATGGGAAGTGAAAGTACATACCGTACAAGTTAAGAAGGTCTTCAATACCTTCTCAATTTCTACTTGTCCGTTCCCTCTCCTTTTACGTATCAATATTATTAAAAATGTTTATTGTGATGAACAAAACATAGTCGTGCTAAGTTTGTTTGATCATTATCAATTTGAGGCAGAAACACGTAAGTAACGAAACATGTAGTAGATAATTTATCTTTTTACATCTGACAGTTTCTTATCTATCCTATTCTGCCTCGTAGTTTTGTTTACTTTTAGTTAACTTGTAATCGGAATACACGGCTTACACACTTTTGTTTGAAGACTTATAGTATTGTAAGTGAACACATTTTATTTATTTAAAGTTGAATTTATTTGACATGTAGGCAACTGTATCTCTGGCCAGGTTGGGTAGGGGAAAGTATGTTTGAAGGAAGTGGGTCAGATCGATTTTGAAGACATTATCTCGAGATTTGCTTGGTGTGACTGAGGAAAGATCTCGGTCAGGTTGGGTGGCTACTACGATCGTTTCGAAGACTTTCCGATTGCTAGGACAACGCTCTACCAACTGAGCTACGGTCACCCAGTACATTTGATTTATTATTCAGTGTAAAAATATAGTTTGTAGTTGTCTGGGCTGTTAACTTGTAAATGAGCGAACTGATACGTGGTTCCTTATTCATATTACCTTTAATCTCATTATTGTGTACCTGGGATAATGAATTAGGAATAAAGTAATCCTGACTTTTATTCAGTGTACACGCTATTCCAGGATTTGCCTGGAGTGGAAAGTGAGTGTCTTCACCATGACAATTAGGATATTTTCAGATGGAAAAGTTAAAAGAACTGTAAACGTACGTAGCATTATGCAATCTTGTAGAAGAACGCTAGTGGAAGTAAATTCAAATTCAATACATGAAAGTATTTTATGTTTATGATTAATTAGGAAATGCATATAATATTGAGATTAAAATTTTGTGTGAACGATCGAGTAAATAATAGTTTTCCATCTGATTGTGATTTCGTAGAAACTCACTAGAGAAGTAACGATTATTATAATTATTATTGTTTTTCTGTTTCAGCTGCTTCATCGACTAACACCTGTTGAGGAAGACAGGGAAAGTCTAGAGCAGGTGGAGGGTTTACTTAGGCCTTTACAGGTGGAAATGTTACATACGACTGGTAATTTACCAAAAAAGTAAGTTGAAAACCATAGTTAAACCTTGTAATGTTTAGTTAAAATAGTGAATCAGTAACCGAGTTTGAAATGAGTTTACCTTTGTTTAATTGAAAATTTGTTAATAATAATGCATTAGTGTCTGTCTCCGTGGAGTCAGTGTGAAGTGTAGCTTCAGAACTAAATACTAAACGTTGACGCTTCTGTTCTATCTTGAACCTTTATGAAAACTTAAATGGTGATAGTAAACGAGGAAAAAGGACGAAGTCAGTTCTATTTTTAGACATAAAGACAGTTCTAGAATGTAGCTAGTGTAAATGATCGAATTCCCTGAATTTTGTTCTATGAATATCTTTTAGGCTAGATTAATAGAATGATAATTATTACTGAGTTTTGTTTCTAAATTGTTTTTGCAGAGAGACTGGAGTAAAAGTTCATGGCCGAGCGAGAAGGCAGGCTGCGTTAGAAAAGACAAATGAATTACAAAAATCTATCGATGGTTGGGAAGGCAAAGATATAGGCCAGTGTTGTAATGAATTTATCCGAGGTAAGTGGTCAGTGAAATATCAATCGGAATTCTCTATTAAAAAAGCAGCTTCCTTGTTTCTTTTTCCTTCTTTTCATTCCAGTATTTTTGTTGAAGCTTATCAAAGTTTCGTTTTTCACATTTTTGTGAAACGAGATGCAGATCCACAATCTTATATCCGAAAATTTTGACCCATTTGTGTTTATATGTTTTCAGTCTGAATGGTACTGTATAGGTGGTACTGTACAAGATTCTTGTTTACTGTACAATATTGTAATAGCACCTAACCAAGATCTGTGGAGGATCATAAAGCGATGAAATCAAAATGAAACAGCAGTGCGATGCATTTTTTACTTTGTTAATTAATATGTATATAATAGGAGACGGCCGGATAGGCAATATAGCAGGTGAAATATGAAGAGAGAGGAAGGGAATTGTACGTACATAGTATCTTTACGAAGATCATATGCACAGTTGCACAACTAGCACTATACACTATAAAGTCACATGAATTTGTCGGCTTCAGCCATCCTTAGTTGTAGAGATGAAAAAAATCACTGAACACACGTGTACAGTTGAAGAAGATAGAAAAACAAAATGGCGGACGTCCACATCAAAAACAATTTACGGCGTTTTGCACGTGCGTAAATGGTGTTTTGTGTTGAAAATTGACGTGGACACAATGAATAATAATAAAAACTGGAACTCTGTAAGGAAAACATAATCAGGGAAGTGGAATTCAGTATAGAAAAACTCACCCCAAAAAAAGTGGGATTTAGTATAGAGAACTGAGTCAGATAAATTGGGATATAGTATAGAAACGTAATGAAAAAGGAGTAGGTTGCCGAGTCTATCGCAAAAAGGGGGAGTCTGTATAGAAAACGCTAAAAAAAAAGAAAAAAAAAAGGCTGGAAGTGAATGGACAGGGGTGGAGGGGAAGTATGTGTGTAGACGCGGAGAGAAGAAAGAAAAAGGTTACTACAGGCTTAGACCTGGTTTCAGTTTAGCTCACAAGCCCTGACTGAAAGCTCCTTCCCAGAGACGACGTGTGGATGTGTTTGTGGTGGGGGATAGGGTATGGATTATAGCTATATGGAAATTTTCATCGAAGTAAGTGTTGTGCATTTGCGTGTGTGTAGACACTGACGAATCGGGTCTGTTGGTGACGGAAAAGTGGCGGTGATTATTGACATGGAGATTCTGTTTCCTCCACGTACAATGCTGGGTAGAATGTGCAGCTTAGGATATATATAATACGTTTGAGGTTTGACAGGTTCTTTTCGGGTGTAAAGTGAAGTTGCCATTGACTGTGCTGATGGATGGAGACGTAATAAGGATGGGACAGGTTTTATATCTAGCGCAACATTTATCGGCGGGAACTGAAAGTATGCGACGAAGGGTTAGTGTGGAACAAGATGTTTCTAAGATTAGGAGGATGCTGAAAAACTAATCTTGGCTTGGTGGTAAAGACAGATCTGGTATCGGGGTCAGATTGGAATATATGGAAGTGAGAATGCAGAATTTGCTTGCTGTTGTTGAGACGAAATTGTGTGACTAAGGCCGGAGGATTCGGCTTGGCGTTGGGAGTATAAGTAGGTAGTGTGTGTGTGGCTGCATGTCGGATCTGTTTGGTTACGAGATTAAGTGGATAGCCTCGGTTGACTAAAGCTACCTGGAGGTATTAGTTGTAGGTTTCATTTGCGGAAGTGATGGAATTCAGTTGTTGTCCTCTGAGAGCAAGGAAGACGGGAATAGCTTTTTTGGTGTGTTATGGGAACTTGAATAATGTAAGTATTGAATGTGGTTGGTTGGTTTTATATGAACGGAAGTGGTAAGGGTGTTGTTTACCAAAGTGATGCCTGCATCAAGAGTGTTTTAGATGGACCAAATGAACTGGACGACAGAGAATTGGTTCAGCTGTTCTAGGAACGTTTTGAGGCTGGCCTCACCATGACCACAAAATAATTAGGACATTGTCCAAAAGACGTATCCAAAGTAGGGGTTGTGGTCTCATGGTGAGGCCAGCCTCAAAACGTTTCCAAAACAGCTGAACCAATTCCTTGTTCATTAGTGACAAATGAACTTACCTCATATATTATAAAAAAAAAAACAAAAAAAAACACCACCACCACTTACATACCTTTTAAATGTAAATAATACCCTTCCCCTTCAACTCTCACACACAGATATCAGTTGAAACACACACGAGGTTTCGTAAGTAAGCCATCTATATATACTGTACCTTTATTTGCCTGGCATCGTAATCGCTATCTACCGTATGTACCTGAACAGGCTCGTCAAAAAAACAAATGCTTTTTCCTTTTGTTTTTTGGCGAGCCTGTTCAGGTGGAATATGTCCGTCTTAGCTCCCTTTTAGATGATCTTATCCTGAACTTTTAATTTTGGGACCATAGAAGGCAGTATTGTACTGCCGAAGGCCCGTCCAGTTTTTAGTTCATTTTTAGCGAGGATTTTCTAATCACACACGTAGGTTTGATTTTTATCTTATTATGTTTTCCTCGCTGCGTCATCAGTATACGAAGATTAGCCTAAGAAATTCAGTATGTATTTACGCGAGAGAATTTATCTTTTGTTAAGCGTGTTGCTTTACTTAAGATCGTTACCACTACGTACAAATTCGAATATGACAGAGTTACAAAAAATATTAAATAACCTTGAAAATATGATGTGAAATGATTAATTTTATAGATTAATAGATCATCCAAAATAATGCATTATCTCAGTTATAAAAAAAGTCTGTCTTGCTTCTGTCAGTAGAATTTGTCTTGAAAGTGATCGTCGACACTACCACCATCTATTGAGCACCGTGTCCAACACAACTAGAATTGATGCACACTATCACAGGACATGGACAGGAATATATATAATGACTCATTATTTTTCAATCATCACATATTGTCTTTATCATCTGTCTGAGTAACTATAGAAACGAATATTGACATGATTGTTACAGGGTACCATGTTAATTGGATCTCATAGCTGATTTGGAACTATTCTATGTTCGAGGTAATCTTCATCGAATACCTATGTTTAAACGTTAAACAAAGTCCGATCTTCGTGGTCATCTATAGGTACAAAAGGAGCACAATAACCCCCCCCCCCCCCTTCACCTTTCCCTGCTTACTGACAATAGAATGAAAAATGAATTAACAATGAAACTGAAAGAGTATGAAATAATATTTTAAGCGATTGAGGTAATTGATTTGTGGTAAAAATAAGTCTATGAAAATTCTAAGGAGTATGGAAAACATGTTCCTAGAATTGAAATGTTCCTGGCATTGTATACATTGTAGGATTTTTGTTATGAAAGTGTTGTTCATTGCGTCTGTTCTTTCTTTTGCTTTTTTCAGAGGATGTTTTAGGAAAATTAAGTTCAGGAAAGCGATTGACCGAACGCCGTGTTTTCCTTTTTGATGGTTTGATGATACTTTGTAAACCTAACAATAAGCGGTCGTCAGTAACTGGCCCTATGGGTGAATTTCGTCTTAAGGAACGTTTCTTCATCCGGAAAGTGGAAATAATTGACCGGGAAGATACGGAAGGTATGTATATTCATTAGTTAATAACCATAGACATTGGTATTGCCACCAGCACCACCATCATAATCATTTCACTTTTATTATTCATTGTTTCAACTTTTCAAAAAGACTTCGTGCCGGTAGATAAGTGAACGCCTTTTAATTTCCCATTTTATGAAAGAGGAATCTGAACTACCTTGGCGCCATGTTAACTATAGGATACAGAGATGTTCAACTGTGTCACCGACTGTACTGTTTTGAAGCATTCTTAAAATGCCTTAACGAAGTATGTAAATTTTATGTATCTTACAAGAATAGTAGTAAATTACATCAAAATAATTCATAAAAGCTTTACTCACCTATCTCGTTTCCTTTCCTGTCCATTGCCGTATTCAAAATTTCATTGTAGGAACAGTACCGAAAGACACAGTGTTAATTACTCACTAAAAATTATCAGAATGCCAGTCGAGTCAAGCAGAAAAAATGCTTCTTTGGAGATCGTTAACAATGCCTTATATGTAACTAGTTGCAGTGATAGATATCGGATAACCACATATTGTTGTAATAAAATTGTTTAGCATTGTTCCTATTTTCCAAATTTTGTATTGAAGTGTGCTTTTCTTTAATGTTTTAAAATATTATTTTATTTTATTTTTGACAGAGTTGAAGAATGCCTTCGAAATCGCACCTCGAGTGCAACCGAATGTGATATTAGTAGCTAAGTCTTCGGAAGAGAAAAACAATTGGATGGCTGATCTTGTTATGTTAAATACAAAGAGGTAATTAATTTCTTTGATTAGACACACAACATAGTTACTCAAATTTGATAGTATACAGAACCATATCAAACAATTAACAAAATATATTTAGTAATTGTTCACAATATTAAATATTCCACGCCTGATTTAACCACATATGTAAACAACAGAATACAAGTTCCGAAGCATTAAGACTGTAGTTCATTAACAAATTCTTTACAATCTCTTGTAAATTACATTTCTCTCTCTCTTTTTTTTTGCTATGTACATATACATACACATTTTAACAAAAATTGCCAAACACCCGATGGTTATCTCAGGAGTAAGGTCGAAAATACTTTGTGTAATTTATGGTAAAAACATCGTCTCAATTAGAGGACCAAACCGTGTATAAGAATAGAATGTTTTACAATTTTAGTCTTCCGCGCGCAAGAAAATTCAATTATTTAGATATGATTAAAAGATATGATTTACCGTGTTAAAGATAATCATATTAGATATGGTTAGTTTGAAATCATTAGTATTTTTTAAATTGTTTTTGAGAATTTTTGTTCATTCAGATTTGAATTTTAACTTACGTTGTAGCAATATTAAGTTAATTAGTCTTGATAATGCTGCCTAAAATGGATCGACAGGTGGTCCAATCGACTTTTACAGGAACGTAGCGGCGGAGCAAGTCTCTCGACTGAAGATTATAGACTGTAAGAGTGTTATAACAATATTAATCGTTGAGATTTCACTTTTTATGTACAGTATATGTAAGAGAGAGATTATTATATTGGTATCCTTCATTTCGTGTATTTTACTCATATTTCTTAATTTGTTAAGAGTGAACTCTTGAGAAGGGTAATGGGGAAAGAGAGCCACCATCCCAGTATTCGCTTTGTAAAACTGGTCAAGATGTCTGGCAGAAAGCGTCGAATCTACTTGCCTCCCTAGTATTGATTCAGTCGGCAATCGTAACCACTTAGATCACAGAGTTGATTCGATTTTTTAAAATAATTGTTTGATCTTAAATTAATGAAAGCTCTTTTGTTCTTCTCTGTAGCATGTTGGAACGTACGTTGGATAGTATTCTTTTAGATGAGGAGAAGAAACACCCTTTACGGTTGCCATCTCCACACATCTACAGGTTTGCTGTAGCAGACTCAGGGTCCAATATTGTTTTGGAGGAAAGAGAAAACGCAGGGGTGCCTCTTATTAAGGTATGTTTATTCTGTTGATGTATGGTAGCATGTGAGAAGGTGTAGATATCACTGTAAAGAACACCTATCAAAATTAAAATAATTTTTTTTGAAAAATACATAGAAAAATAACTTTTTGATGTAGGAAATGTCAAGTTCTCACGAAGGAGAGAATTAATTGAGTAAAAAGAAAGTTTTAAAGTTCATTACATCAGTAGTGAACATTCGTTTCACAGGTAATGAATCATAAGGAAGCTGTTAATTGCACACCGTGATTCACAAAGATCGACAAATTTTTCATAAGCTTAGTATCAAGTAATTGTTAATGATAGAACAAAATAGTATGTGTCATTTGATAGCAGAAATCACAATTTTTTTTTTTTTTTTTTTTGCGACCTAAATACACTGATACTAGACAGTAATCCATTGCAACACTGTGTGAGAACGATGTTACTATCTCGCTTCAGTTTGATATTCAGACTCCTGTCAAACTCTCCAACATAACCCTATTTATAGATTGCCATATTCGCAGCAGCGATCTGTTGTTATCGTGGAAAGCCTTTCGAGTTAGATCATTCTCGAAATATAAATTAGAATAACCTATTTTCTGACAAAGCTTATTAGCATTTAATAACCACAATTACGCTTTAGTTTCTTTCTGTAATTATTAAAGTTAATAAACCTCGTCAGAAAGTTGTTTTTTCTTCATTTAAAATGGATACAAGACCGTATTGCTATAATATCCAGACAGAATAACCTTTGTAACCGAACTTGTTTTCACTAGTTGCAGCTTACACAATGACTTTATGGTGGAGTCACCATTTTAATACACTATCTCTTCTGGTGCACAAACTTGTAACTTCGAGAGCTTGCTATTGTACGCTAAGTTACTTTGTAATAAGTATGTGACGTGTTTCTGATCTTTTCTAATCAAGGGATATGTAAAAAGATAACCCGTTTGGTATAATGGATAGGAGCGTTTTTACGGATAAGGTGTTGCATGCAGTTTAATGTAGACGTCTGTGACGATTCGACTTGTCTCAATATATACATCCACATGCTCAAAGGCGATGTACTACCAAGAAAGTGTCCTGTTGAACTAGATGGGAAGCGCACACCTTTGAGTTTTTCAAGTTTACGTTACTTCGTGAAATCTTTCATTTGTCGAAATAAATAATAATATCAGAGCTAGAAAAACAGTTTTAACAATGAGTGAGAAAGTGTAATGCGTTTACCCAGGACTATGATATTGGTCTGTAGATATTTGTGATTTTCCAAGGTCAAGATGTTTTACGATGAAGATAAACTTACAGCAAAAAAAGGCGTTATTACGCATTTGACTGAATTTTCACACTTCTTATCTGTTTGATGTTCGTTGTGCAGTCTCCAATAACGACACCGAAACCCTATATTTCGTAAGTAAAACTCTCATCACCGAGGAGTACTTGAAGAAATTTAGGGGGAAAAAAATAAAAAGTTCCAGAAGGGAAATAAAGTTTGATTAGAAATAAGTTAAAACACCCTTACCCACTACACTAAGTTCAATTCGCAACTGTCTTGTCAGTGTTGCCGTAACTTAAAGAACTGCTATAGTTTGATTAGGATGTGTTCCTTCCGATATTTTTTTTCCTTATTCGTTCTTCATTCTAAGTTCTGTTCACTCTGATTTTGCAGTACCATTCTGGGTTCGTCCACTACAAGAACATTTCATCTTAACGTTTTCTGTCATAATTGCATCATCCTTGACTGAGAAAGATTATCCCACGTGCCTTAAAATAGTCTACTATAGATTTCTATACTATAGAATTTATAAAGTGACTATGTATGAGAGTGCGCCCCATGCTTTTATTTTTAGTCATGTATGTACAAAATTATTTTTTAGTACGAATTGTTTAAGAAAGGTATGTCTTTAAAAAGTTGTGTATTATTATTTTTTTTTCTAAATGTTTAACATCTTTTATTTCTTGTAGTTCCCGTTTACCGTCGCCTTTTGTATTTAGGCTGATTGCTTATCGTCTTCCTGTCACTTTTCATACTTTCCTACGTCTTCGGCATTTGAATGTATTCTTAATTACTAATTACATTCAGTAAAACATACTTCAGAATATTTAGGAGAGTAGCTCGAAATGAGAACCTTACTTCTCTAAGTGACTGCTCATCCTTTGGCGAAAACCAGCCTCTTGATTTTCTATATATTCTTTATCTTGCTAACTTTGGTTCACATAAGTACCTGTGTTTGGTACTTTCATTTCTTTCGTAGTGGCCAATACGAACGTACGTTTATGAAGTAAATCAAGATTATCAGGTTTGGAGTGAAAACCCTTGAAGTAAACGAGAAACTAGTTCGTAATAGACATCATGGTCAGTCGTTGAACGGTTTCTAAGAAAATAAATATTATACATGATACTGGATTTCGTAATTCAGGGTGACAGTTGTGGATTTTGTTTCCCAAAGGTACCAAATCCATCCTAACTTCTTTTTTTTTAAGTGACTTTTGACTTTGTGAGATGACTTTGAGCATATGTGAGGAATGAATAAACAAAGTCACTTCAGTTTTAGTGACTCTACATGTTCCTCTTTCATTACCTCAACAATTTGTTGGGATGGGTTTTGTAACTTTTGGAAACGAACTCCACAGTTGAACTTGTAACAGTTATAGGATTATCTGGAATGTGTAATTTCCAATGCAGAGCAACTTTGCGTTAGAAATAACGATGTTTGTGATATCACATTGAAAAGAATTTCTGAATTAAATTGTGCAGTGTTTTTCAAATGTTCACTGTGAGTTTGTAGTCGAGTCAACCTTATAATTGTATCAATGTGGACAATTAATAAATTTGTATGTGATTATCCCATGTTTATTAAAAATGACGGGAATATTACAAGTTTACTCGTAAATTGAAATATCTGATCATTTTGTAATAAACATAACTTCTTTTCTTTTTCAGGGTGCGACGCTATACAAGTTAGTGGAACGGTTGACGTATCATATCTATGCTGATCCAATGTTTGTTCGTACTTTCTTAACTACTTACAGGAGTTTTTGTTCACCTCAGGTATGATAGTAGTTTTGTAAG
>JAGDQP010010545.1:10605-55495 GCA_022664845.1 Lepisma saccharinum | reverse complement strand
AAAGAACTTGGCTCCACTTTATGCACCTCTGGTGTTTTTGTTCAGATAGTCTGTTTACAGAAAATAGGATGTCGTGACCATGCCTGAAGCGAGTTTTCAGGATTGCTTTATAAATTAAAGAGAACACGAACATACTTAGAAAGGAACAGGTACAAATACAGTTAATAACCTAACATAGTCAAGGTGTTTAGATCAATTGCAGGGTGTGAGGCAAAAACATGGTAACCCACAAATGTTTATTTTTTTAGTTATTCAGCACCCGATGGAAAAGAATCATACCGCGTCATTTAATGTATTCGACTTTAAATTGTGCTCCAGAGATGGCAGCAATATTTACTGATGGTAAGCCTATTGTAACATTTTGGGATTCATAAGATGGTAACCAACAATTAAGATGGCGGGAAACGAGGAGCAGTATACCAGCTTGCCACTAAAAAGGAAAATAATTTGTAAATTAAACATTTCTTACAGCGAGTTCAGTGAAAAGATTTATTCTTGAGTGACTTTGGTAGCGAATATTATCGTATAAATAATAAAACATGGTAACCCACACAGCAGCATGAGAAATAGAAATTCATTATTATGATTTGGTACAATTATTTTAAGCCTCGTGAAAAATCAGCTTTCAGTCAATGAAAATGACTTGTGCAGCAGTAAAAATCGAATTTCTTACAAGTTTAACATTATGGGTTACCATGTTCTTGCCTCACACCCTTCAATTCATTCCAGTTCAATTTTTGTAAGCACAGATATTAATTCTTTTGGATTGCAATCTACTCTATTAAACATTGCATGATTGGTATAATTGATAAGGTGGATGTTTATGTAATACGTAATGCCATTGTGCTTGTCATGTTCTGAAAGCCTTTTGGCATAACTAGGCTTAAGAAGTGTGTCAAACGAAAGCTCTTGATGGGTGAGGATAACTATCATGACGTTTTACATTTTTGAAGTTCCGAGCTCTTTCGAAGCCCATACCACTGTCGCTACCCTAGTGTGTCAGAATAAGAGGAAAGGATTATCTAGGATGGGATATTCTATGATTATGCCTGAGGTTTGGGTCGTGTCAAAGATTTGAGTTATTTCGTACGGCGATTGGGACATGCTAAGCCAGGAGTGGCATTGTCAATCAACGATGTCATCAATCACTTGTAATTAACTCTTCGTGAATCTGAGTAGTTCTGGTGTCTCGTTGATAACCTGAGGTCACACGGGTAGCCCAATGTTGGACTCTTTATAGTAGAAGATGATGTGATTTTCGCAGTATGTTGCCAAGCTCACGCTGAATAAGTCAAAATAGATCTAATAATCATTTGGTACGCATGAAGTCTTGCTTTCATAGTTAGAAGTCTGTTGTTTTTAGTATCGTAAATAGTGATAGAGTTCGATTTGTAGTCTTGATACCGGAGATGTGTCTGAAATAAGAGTGTTCATTCAGATTCGACAACTAAGTATTTTGCACTAGTGTTATATGGTAATGGGGTCCCAAATAATGTGATAGTTATCGGAGAATTGTTTCGACGTTGTTTGGAGGTCCAGTCAGTCTTAAATCATGGTTATATGTTGTGCGTTTTGTAGAGCAAAGTTAATGTTAATGGACGAGGCAAAGATTGTAGTATCATCTATGAATGTAGCTAGTTTTATGTATGAGTTGGTATGTCCAAGGTATATAGATTATACAGTAGCGGAGCCAAGACAGATCCTTGCGGTACTCCAGCAGTGAATCAATGCATTTTGGATTCATACTCATTATAAGATACGAAAAAAGAATGCTTGTGAAAATTCCTGATTGTCTAATTTGAATAGAAGTCCATTATGCTATACCCAATTGAGGCCTTTAGCGATATCGAAAAACATGTCATATTTTAAAAAAGATTGGAGAGTGATTTCTTCAACTGCTCTTACTAGCTGTGCAACAATGTTGAAAAAGTCTGGATCCAATATTGATGAGCCAGAAAGTAGATTTATAGGGCAATGATTTTGTGAATAGAGTGTATCTTTGTCGACTTTAGGCATCATTGCAACTTTGGCAATTTTCCACTGAGAAGGAAAATATCTGTATTGAAGAATGGATTTAAAAAGTCTAGTTATCTTGTGAGGAATGTTTTTAAAGCTGCTGATAAAATTCCGTCTGGTCCTTCTGCGCTTCTACAGCGAAGTTTGTTTATTGTTAAATTAAAGGATCGAAAGGATGGTTGTTATTCGTAGAATTGAAATCTCTGTTCACTTGCCTAATTGTTTCTTCATTATATGGATCTGCATTTAGCATAAATTGTTTTTCAAGATAATCTGCAAAAACTTTTGATTTATCTTTGAGATTGAACACCAACCCTAGTAATCTATGAAGTGGTAGATTCGTTTTGGTGGCATCAATTGTAGTTGGCCCAGTTGCACACAAACGTTAAGAAATGGTAGATTCAACGTTACTCCCGCTATGTCATTTTAATGTTGTATATGTACCAAAATGTTCGACTATTCAACGCTTTTATTAGACGTTTAGAATCAACATAGTTTTCAACGTGAAGAAGTGGAGTATTTTGAAAACGTTGTATTTGCCCAACTGTTCAACGGCTCAAAACATCCTTTTTCGTTTGACGAAAAGAGAGCATTGGACTTCATGACGAAAAATTACTTACCACAGTTGTTGTTTTTATCAGTTTCTTTTGCGTTGATATGTTGATTTTCTTTGTAAATTCTCTACCGATCTACACTGGGATTCGAAGCTGCATTCGTCGTTGGTAGTTCGACACTCTAACCGTTCGGTCACGAGGATTCCTCATACTCATTAATACTTTACTATTCTTTTATGTTACGAAGACTCGCAATGTTACCCTAATCCCGAAAGTGATGCCATCTTTTAGCAATGTTGTCAAATATCTAATTAACACAAGATATAATCAGAAATCCTATATAATGTGAAATTCCAACCTTTACTAGGGTGACCATTCACCCCGGTTTCCGGGCAGTTTAACCGAATTAAGGCATTATTCCCCGACTATTTGTCTCCCTGGTTTAAAGAATAAATATGTTTCGTAATTTTTTTTATTGATTTTATTAGAAAGAAACATTCGAAAACGACTTCTATCAAGGGAAATCAGACATACTTTTTCAGGGGTTCTATTTTTGTATTTTCTACTTTTTCGCTAAATTCTTGCACTGCACTCTTTTTGGTATTTCTCATTTCTAAAATCATATTAGAAATTTCCTGATTGACATACATGCTCATTTCTAAACTTCAAATTGAAAGAGTATAGATAAAAAGCTCGCAAGCTAGGCGACGTCGGCGAAGGTAAGGCGGACGTCGCCGAGCGGGTGCTGGGCGGGGTTACTTCCCTGTGGGACCGATGAAAACCCGGAAAATGGCCCGACGACCAAATGGCACTCATGGGTCGCGCCGATATTTCCTCAACTATTTTCCAACTACTATAGTTGGTCGACCGCCGTCAGGGTACGCATTTGGTTTCTTGGGTAGTGGCTGATAAGCATGACTCTTCATAAAACATGTTTTAAGAGTTTCACAACGTATGTCTGACATTTTACTAATAAAACTCTTTTTCGGATATTCGTTATGGTCAAAATAAATTAGCCACAACGAATACCCGAAAAAGAGTTTTAGTAGTAAAATGGCTCTTAATAATTTCAAAATAACCATTCTCATGTATTGGTTATGGCTAGTGAGCGAGAAGATATCTATCTGTCTTGAGAAGTGAGTTACCGCGAGGCTCGGAATAACGGAAAATGAGATATTCCGGTCAACAGTAGCCGCGTACGCTCACGATTATGCTCGCAAACGGGCCCCGGGCCCCAGATTGCCTTACGCCGTTACTGCTTAGGACCTTCTTATTGCTAAGAGAAACGCTCTATCACTTATGCCTTGTTTAGATTACTAAGATTGTTATAATAGTAAAAATCATGATTGAACTGACTCCGTTTAGACTACGGAACTTAACTTGGTTACTGCCATTGTCAATAAAGAAACAGGTTACAGGCTTAGAGTAAGGAATCTCCTTTTTCCATACTCTAAGGTTAAATGGTAGAGGTTTAAATTATAATATAATGAACACAAATGAATTGATTGTAGCGAAATATTTTGTAGATTAGTTCTGCCATCATTCTTTTATACTTTAAAAGTGATACGCACCACTAGGATGCTATATATTTCGATAAAGAAAGAAGTAAACTCATGAAGTGAGCTGCGCTTAACGGCCATCTTGCGTTTACATAACTTACGTAAGAAGATAACCGTTGTAAGTTGACGCTGATTAAAATTGAAACCCACGTTAACGGTAACTGCCATTTACATTTGTAATAATGTAAAATAAAGTTAATCATCATCTTTCTTAGACATAACTTGTATATATATAATGTAAACTATATAGATAGTCACATTGAAACATCGCCAACATTTCTAGAACTACGCAACCACTGTTGCCAACAACTAAATACAATTGAATATGATTATAAGAATATGACTTCACTGCAACGTTACTAAAATGATCTCGGTGAACGTTAACCATGGTAAGGTGTTAGTAATGCAAACAAGACATAAGTTACGGCCACTCGGTGTAATTGCTTTTGAGCGTACTCAATAGTGAGTCAGTGTCAATGGAAGTAGTAAAGAGAACATTCCCACATATGTATACTTATACGTTTTTTTCATTGAAATAAGAGAAGAAATATATAATGGTTTGTTCTGATTCTCTGTACAGTATTTTATAACGCTATGTTATAATTCCTTTTTAGTTAATATAATGGAAAGACCACTCAAACGATAGACTTATCGGCGATTTCAACTTAGAGGAGATTTTTATGCTTTTCCTATTAAACCAATGAGTACCTTGACAATAGAATTCTTAGCTTTTGAAACCTTTGCGATACCCTCTCAATCATAAACACTGCTTATATGGATGTATCGCACACTACTTGGACTGTGATTTGCTTACGTTATTATGGGTCGAAACATGACGTCATTTGCGTCGATGCCGCCGTAACTTTGAGCTCCTGTAGCTCCGAAAATAGGTATAGCTATATTTTTCCTCTTAGACTTATGGTCTTATAGGTACGACTTAAATATGTAGATCGAAATCTCTTTGAAGCTTTTTGTGAAAAACATCACTCACTCTTAAAAGAATTATCTCACTCGTAAAAGAATTAAAATTTCTTCTAGAAACTATAAGAAAAGTCTAAAATTTAATTTTTAATTCCTTAACATTTTTAATGCCAATCAGAACCATCAAGAATTATGTCTGAGTCCCAATTTTAGTTGCCACATTTTTAATGTACATTTAAAAGAAACGTTCTTGATAAAGATTCAGGCAGGAAAAAAACAAAGAAGAAGAAGAAGAAGAAAGTTACTGGGTACACATGATTTCAGAAGAAGGGAAAGTAGAAGCGAACCTAATAACAGAGGAAAACAAGTTCACTGTTTTTCTTGGAACCACGTGCTTCACCTTGAGGTATACCTTGTTCGGAATTTATAAATGGTAAGAAAAACAAAGTTAAAAAATGAAAGGGAAACAAGAAACGGACAATATAGATTGAAAACATGATCTTGTTACGAAATAATTGAGGATACGTGAAGTTTTTGAAGCAATATTGTAGTGTAAGAGCTTTAAAGGGAATAACAAAGCAAGCATTTAGATTTTTATTGTATTTTGATTGGTAAAAAAAGGAGAAAGTTAACGACATGAAATTGGATTTCGAGGTCAGGTTAATTCGACCCGGAAGAAACGCAAACAGTTATTATGGCATTAATATTCAAATATCGAAAGTTCGTTCTAGTGAACTTGAGGTCGGTTATAAATAATTTATCCGAAAGGTGACATTGGAGACACGTTTCCTTTTCTGACGACTAAAAATAAGGATACATTTTGTTAATGTCTTCTGTATTTGCGATGTACATAGGGATTCGAACAGTGGTTTCAGTTTGGGGGGATACAATCAAAATTGGGAGAGTGTAAGTGGAATTTTGGACGCTTTCTATCAATTTTTGACCGTAAAAGAAATTAAAGTTGTCGGCGGTTCTCACGGATTTTTTGGGGGGTAGCACCCCCACATTGAGCTTCTGGCGGAATCACTGAACTTACACCAATAGAAGAGATCAGTATCTGATCTTACACCAAATGATAAAATTAAACATACATAAATAAGATCAATTACACGAACAGATAAACCGAGCTGACGTAGCTCAGTGATAGACCGTAAGCGTAGTCTTCGGAAGGTCGTGGGTTCGATCCCAGCGACCCACCATTCAGACTGAGGTTTTTCAGGGTTTTATCTTTAACACCAGGCAAATGCCGGTATGGCGAATTCAATAAAGGCCCTGGATGACACCTTCCTGAATCCTTTCCCCTGCCCTACCCCGGCCTGAGCCTTAGATGCCTAAAGGGCATGAATAAAAATTCAAACACGAATGAATAAATCCGTAAACAACTAAGAGTGAGTGAATATGAGTTAAATGATGAATATTTCACAGAATATAACATTATTTGGAAGATGTAAAACAAGCCAAATTGTTAAAGATCTTGCAGTGAAACTAAGGGCAAGAGATTCCCGAGATCTGCATTCAGTTCGTAAAGTGAAAAAGCTGGATACGTAGGTTCCACACCAATTGATGGAACAGCATAAACCACGACAATTAGAAGTGTGTTCTCCTATCCTTGCGCGAAAAAAGGTCCTTTTTGCACAGAATAGTAACATGTGATGAAAAGTAGATCCAGTTTGACGAACGGTAGCTTGACCCCGATTAAACAACAGGGAATACGCAAGATCAAATCTTCATTCAAGAAAGGTGATTTTGACATTTTAATGGTATGTAGCTCATATTCATTGCTCTTTTCTAGCATCGGTCTAAACAATTGTTGCAGCAAGGTATGGCACAGAACAGAGAAAATTTACGAGAAATTGTGTCAAAAGTAACTTTTGTTAGTGAACAGACATGGTGTAATAATCCTCCAAAATAACGCAAAGCCACATGTATCGCAAAAGAGCCATTCCAGTGGTCACGGATGTTACATTTTCAGCTTTTTAAGCTGAGTTTTTTTTTTAAAACTAAAGTCAATTTATCCAGTTTTATAATGAGAAATAATGTAAGGCATCAGTATCTTTCTACAGGAGGAATTTGGTTCAATACAATTTATTATTATTGAGGAAAATGAATGTCACGGATGTTACAAAATTGTGAAGTCACCTCATGGGTTATCAGATTGAAGTAAAGAACGCAGCCCCCTGAGTTTGCCATAAAGGCATTGTGATACACTTTAAGTTTGTATGGAAGTTTTACAAGTCCAGTTTCAATCAATTATTTACAATTAAAGCACTGTGTAAAGTTTTGCAGATGTTTTTTTTAATGTTACGGATGTTACATCTGACTTTGTACCCCTTAATTTCTAATTTCCATACAACTCTAGCTTACAAAAACCGAGAAATTAACTTAAACATTCGACACACCTATACATACAATCTTGTTTAACACATTTCCTCCTAAAACATATATTTTATGAACTAAAGTGAAATTCAAAGTAAGAAATACATAGCCTTACAGGAGCTTTGTGCTGATAAAACATTACAATCATACACACATACAAAGTAATAAAACAAAAGATTTTTGGTGTAAAATATGTTACAAACAAACTTTGTCCTTGAACTCATAGGCCACCGTTTTTCCAATTTCCTTCATTGTTGGAGTTGGGAGGACACTCACCACCTGACTAATACTTATTTCTGTCTCATCTTCTTCATTAGGGATGAACAGTTTTCCACCGTTTCCATATTGCTTTAAGAAAATTACACGTAGATCACCGCTATCTTCAAAAACATTTGTCTGGCACACTGCAACATAATGGTGACATATTTTAATCTTTCCTTGACCCGTGAGACCGACTTTTACAAACAAACCAGGGACAATCTTCTCACCCAATGCTCCTGTTGAATTTTTTTGACTGTTCCTTATGTTGAGTTATGTTAATTTCAACAGATGTTTCATCATCAAACTCTGACATAGAATCACTATCATTAGAATCTGATGAATATACATCACTACACTTCCATTGTGATTGCTGCTTCACAATTTCTGTAGCATCTGGAAATGCAACCTGTATTTTCTTTATGACAGATTTAGAGGTAAACCCTGCAGCAACATGTAACTCATCAATTTTCCTTAGGTGATGAATTCCTCGTATGCCTGATGTAGCACGTACTTTCTCCCATCTTTTTACCAAAAATACATTAGTTTCTTCTATATCTGCCTTTGTTACATAAAGGATCTTGGTTGACTTACAATGAGATGCAGCAACTTGAAAAAATTCGTCAGCACTGCGAACTAGTGTGTTTCGGGTTTTCACTATTGTCCATACTGTCCTCTTGATCTGTCCACCAATGGCATCTACAGCTCCTTTTCTATACCCAGCAGCAAAATAGTAGTAAAGAAAACTATCTAAATTAAAGGTTCAAAACCATGTTAAATATAAGTAACAAAATCCGTGACAGAAATGTAACATCCGTGACACCTATTGTGTGAAAATAAAAAATGCAAATGAAAAATTTTGATGGTAAGGAATCAGTATTCGACTGGAGTATCAACATTGGATACTATTTATAAGCACACTAAAAACCAATTCCTTGTAAAAAAAAACTTTTTGATCTCTTTTGTCACGGATATTACATTATGAACATACAGTTACTTTTTTACTTTTAACTCAGACTTGTAAATACCTGGGTGCTTTGATGCTCAATGTGTAGCTACTATAAACATCACCTTACTACAGGAATACCTTCACAATGAAATACAGTTCACCCATTTATAAATAAGCTGCCAACTCTTACAGGTCAGAAATTTGCTTCTTATGGTGCAGCCAAATACAGCAACATTTGACAGTCATGGGAAAGTTAAAAATATATTTTCTTCTGAAAAGATCACCTGGGTGATTAAATTTAGAGTTTTATTTGGCCTGCTACACTAAAGAAAAAGATATTTCTTTAAATTTGAAAATTAATGTTTTTTCCCAGTTTACCCGGAATGGCTGAAAAACAGTGCGAAAGCTTCATGAAATGTAATACGAGACCTTATCACACCCACCATATTTGTCCGAGAGGGATGGACGAGCAGTTCACAATGCCTCGACAGAATTCACCGCTTCCAGACATTTGGATGATCACAGTAGAGGAATCGATAAACTTGTATCTCGTTGACAGTAATGCGTTGAAGCTGTTGAGGGCACTTTTGATGCTTAAAGGTGATTGTAACCGTTACGTTACTTTAAAGTGTTACTTCAACATCGTTCTTTTAATTTGAATCTGAATTTGAATCTATTTTAGGTCTTTATGTATCTCTGGCTCAGGCCGGGATATGGTAGAGAGATGTTCAAAGGTAGTCGGGCAGGGCTTGTTAGTAAGTACCATGCCGGTACCCGAGAAACCTCAGTCAGTGTGAGCAGCCACTGGGATCTATCCAAGAACCTTTCGATTGCTAAGCTAACGCTCTACCAATTGAACTACAGCTGTCCGGTAACAGCCATTCCGTATATGCAACAACCTAATACATGCATGAGATGAAAGGGGGAATATCCAGGTTCAAGTATCTGTGAATGATAACAATAGCAAGGGGAGAACATCATTGCGTAGCATGAATACTCTTTTTCTTGGGCAGAGGAAAAAGAGCTGAGAAAAATATGGGCGCTCTACGGAATATTTTGTTTTTCGAAATGTGAACATTGACCCGAATGCGCAACTTCGGCTGAATGAAAGAGATATGCTTTGAGGAAGAACTGAACAGATAACAATATTTTACAACGAAACTGATTAGGGCAAGGGCCTCGTGGCAGTTCACAATTTCAGTAACTACTCCAACGGAACACCTATAGTCCAAGCAACAAAGAAAAAATAGGGGGGAAAAAGCGTGTACTTGATATTTAGCAGAGTTGGTGGGGGAGTGTCCTGAACAACATACTAAAAGTGCCCGTGGCTGAGAGGTCGGCGGGGGTGGAGGAGGCTTTTAACCCTTTTAACGGCGAGGCTTTTTTAAGGAAATTTGAAACCTTTTGTTAGGTAGTTACTGCTTCAGCACTATTCATCTGAATTTCATGGTTAGTACGCCATTCTCTTCAGAATCAAGCGAGCTTTCAAATGCAACATTGATCATATATCTATAACGTACAAGAAAAGAGAAATTTTAAAAATGATCGGGAAATTTCTCTGATAAAAATCCCTTCTTGGATGATTGAGGTCTCTTAGAGCGGCTCCGGGTGTGAGTACGCAACCCTAATGTACCCTTTAAAATAAGTTTTGGTATTGGTAATATTGCTACCAAATATCATTCCGATATCTTTAATCGTGACATGGAAAATAATATTTCCTAATCCTGTTTGAAAGAACAAAATATATACAAATAGCTAGTAAATACGTCAGTAGGACATCGGTACAAATTAGTTCAGCAGTAGTAGGTTGGGTTAAGAATGCCTTGAACAACATACCGAAAGTCCCGTGTGTGTGAGATTAGCGGGGATTGGAGAGGTGTTTAACGGTCGTTCTTTTATAGTTTTTATTAATTATTAAAAAAAAATATGGTTCTTGTAAGTAACGCTTCTTGTTCAAAATTAAACCCACACTGACACGTTACCATCATTAAAACTCAACCACTGCGACATGATCAAGTTCGAACTTCTCAACCTCTAAAGGTGCATCGTTAGTGCACGTACCATGGCAGGTTCCACAAACAGATAAGCATTCAATATCAATTGTCCGGCATTTACTTCTTCTATCACATCCAGTTGTACAGCAACAAAATATAGTTTCGAGAATATTCTCAGAGACTACCGGGTACTTTGTTGTCACTGGGAGTGGGAATCCATCCTCTCCACGGACGCACCCTCACTGATCAGGGGGTAAATGGCTATCAAGCCACTGCTGTACCTGTAAGTACACTCTAAACGAATATTGCCTTTAGTTGGAAGAAGTGAGCGGAGATTAGGTTTTACCTTGGTTGATGATTAAAGGAATACTGAGTACTGGTGATTGTTCAAATCATGTTCATTAGCAGTGGCTTTGTATATAGCGAGGAACATCTTCTCGCCAGCTTATGAGACAGGATCTGGTGTCGATGAGGGGTTATAAAGAATGTCAGAAATGTCTGATTTCTCTCAAGAGCTGAAGCAGTCGCTACTTAACAAAACTCAAACTTCATTGTAAAGCCCCATAATTAAAGGTTTAAACGCCTACCCCTACCCACACCGGACCTCCCAGCCACGGTGACTTTCAGTATGTTGTTCGGGACACTCCCAACAACAACTTTGCTAAATTTCAAAACTACACTTTTTTTTCTATTTAGTGCTTTTTGGCCTTCAATGACTGGACTACTATTGGACTTAATAAGTCTGGTCTGATAAACTGATACCCTGATTAAATTAAGCATATCTGACAGGGCCTTATAAAAACTTATGAGAATGGAGTTTAGCTATACAGTGGGTCTTCAGATTGATACTGAAGAGGCTCCCTGATTTGATTCGACCATACCGCGATTGTGGACTCTTGGGTTGTAGCCTGCCTTCCAGAACCTACTGCTTTCACCATCACGGTACAGATAGTGATCATAAGAGTGGGTTATCTATTATTGCGGACCTCTGCCTGTTCAGATTATACAGATTTGTTTTAATGTTTGACTAGATAAGCAATAGAGTACTAAAACAATCATAGTTCTATGCAGACGTAACCAACATGAGGCTCGGTTATAATCTATAGTTTATTAGAAAACATGTAAAAATTGATATACATAATATTTTTTTTTCAATTTGATGCATTCGTGAAATGCAAATCAGACTTCATTCTACAATTCGTAAAGAAACACAGAAATTTTACTAATCAGATCCATCTCCCTTTATTTGGAATTCTGAATCTTTTTCGTGTAGTTTATAGTCACTCTTTAGGCTAAATGCATTGAAAACATGTGTTATTAACAACGAGTAATAGTAAAATCAATTCTATTTCAGGAAATCAGAGAATCTTTGGATCATTGTGCAGCCTAGAGTTGAATGTGGAGTTAGTATTCGTGGAGATAAAGTATGCTTTTACAGTTATTATAATTTGTATTGGGCATCAAATTTAGCGACCATCTTCATTCACTAATTTAACATGATAGTCAACTACATCAATCATTCCTCGTACGTAATACATAATTTAATATCATATGTACATTCAATTTATTTTCTTCATTTAATTTTATTCATACTTTAAGCACTACTTACTAAAAAGATTGTAGATGGGCTGTGAAAATTCTACATTGAAAAGCAAAAAAATTGGCCATTTAAAGAACTATTTTAGTGTATTTATCTGTAATTTCTTTGAAGTTAATTGTTTGTTTCTTTTTCAAATGTACTTGTTATATTTTCTAACATTAAAAATGTAATATTTATTGTGTTATTGTAATAGTTGCTATTACTGTTTAGTAGTTAGAGACATACAGTAATTAGAAAGAAGGAATCGCAAATATTTCAACTATTTCACTGAACACTTGTTTTATCCTTCAGTCACTACCAACCACTTAACAAGATTTGTAATTTCTTAACTGTAAGTTAATACTAAATTGCAAGCTGCTGAGGTTATGGATCTATTTAAGCAAAGTGAAGAAATGTTTTTAATGTATAAAATCCTAAGTACATTGGCAACGCAGCGTAGCGCTTGTCGGCTCGAGTCGCATTTGATTCACCTATCCCCACCCGCCAAGCGGTCCGTGCTTCTTCGGTGACTTTAGGTCACACGTTAAATTCTAATTTTAAAATAATTTAATTCACATATTTGAACATCAGGGAATGTCGCACGTATTGAAGAACCAAGTTTTTGTTAGTATATGTAAAATTCGTGAACAGAAATACAAAATATTTTCAGCAATACACCGTGAGACGCTAAGTCATGAGAAAGTCACGGGTCGACTGGCGGGTGGGGACAAGTGAGGCAAGCGTGAGCTCAACCGATAAGCGCTGCGTTGCATTGCCTAACACATTCCCTGTACAATGTTATTTAAGAACAAAATAAATAATACAAGATTTATTTGTTGTTCTTTCTCGATCAACTTAAAAAAAAGTCAGTTCAAATGTTTGAAAAACGAACAAAAGTATTATGCTTTGAATTCTGAAAATTCATGCAAAAATATTGCAAACACAAAATTTGCATTGCAAGGGCAAAAATATCCTTGTCACATTAAACAAAACTGACTAGACCCTATATACGTTTACGGCTATGGAGTTTAGCTTACATTGGGTATTCATATCGACCCTGAAGAGTCTCGTAGGTTTAAACTGAATTGTATTTATAGCCTTAAGGCTCTAAGACTCAGGCCGGGATAGGGGAAGGGAAAGGACTCGGTAGGGTGCTGGCCAGGTCCTATGTTGAAGGTGCCATCCCGGCATTTGCCTGGTGTGACTGAGGAAAAAAACAGAAAAAACTCAGTCAGGATAGTCAGCCGCTGAGATCAAACCCTGAACCTCCACAATGCTACGCCAACGCTATACCACTCATCTGCGGCGGCTCGGTATTCGCAGATTTGAGCAGACCATACTAAGAATACTGATTACGGTTAAGAACTTGGGGTAGAGGCACGGTTTAGCCTACATACCTCCACCTGCCGCTTTCACCATTAGCCTACTGATGGTGATTATGAGAGCGGGTTTCTAACTCAACGGGTGATACTATAGCGACAAGTAGGCTTTGTATTAGCGGGATTCAGAGTTTGTTCGCCATCCTTTCTTACCCATTGTAGGGATATAAATGGACAGTAGAACTAACCTTATCGCAAATTAAAGCCTTAAACACATTTTTAAGGGTGGGACCTATAGATTTTTGACAAAGTTAGTTCAAACCACTCCGCCGGAACAAGGCTAAACGTGTATTACAGGATCTGCTCTAGTAACTGCACACTCGAGATCATGATTGTATGTTTCAACACAATGGTAATGAAATTGATCCTATATGTTCATATATTTAAAAAATATATCTATACGTTGATTATACTAATCGATATATTGATCACTTTATTAATAGACCATTAGTCTTTTTTCGTTCTTCATTTCTAACCTCTTTCATTGTTGATTCGTCGGGCATCAATAGAAGCGGTCTGTTATCTAACGTTAAGTGCCTTTAGCTGTATCGATTACGATTATGACAATGGATTCTCCTATTCATCTTGTTTTAAGTACATATTTCCATCTTTGTCATTAGTCCATTGCTCTGGGTGTGTTAAAACTGCTCTAAAATATTGTCTCTACAACTACGGGGAAGGGGGAAGTAGGAAATTCTAGAGTAAAAGAGCCCATTCCTAAGATATGTGGATCTTTGCTTAATGGAGTAATAGTTCGAGTCCTGGCAAAGACTTGTCTGTTTAAAGTTAAAAGTATAATGTATTATAAGAACAATGTTAATTAAAGTTCAAGGTCCCTGGAAGGATAGACCTTACGTTTGTATCTACAGGTTCTATTTTACCCCTTAAAAGGTGTATCCTGTAGGATACAATCTGCACAACACTAGTCACTAATATGAAGGTTCTAACTACTATTAACGTATTTATGCTTATCTTTTTTGTACAAAAAGAATCATACTGGAGAAGTTTCAAAACCATCCTTAGTGTGGATCTTTAGAATTTACTCTGTCTCACTAGACTAATGTTGGTATGGTATCTGGACTAAAGGCCCTGGCGTCTATCTTCATTACAACTTCCCTCAGAAAAGTGTTCGTTGAGGGACATCATCCCCAAAGGCTTGTGACCAGTTTTTGTCACACGAATCTGTACAGTTCTTTAAAGCTTATTGAATAAACTATAACATTGTTTAAAAGAGCTTTAAGGCTTAATTGAAAATGGGAAGCATTATATCTCTAGTGTTCCGAAAAAGCATAAGGATAACTCAGTAAACTGACGAAATATTACAGCTATTAAAACGTGAAACGACAATTTTTACTCTTGCTTATGGAAACCGTGGAAAGCAAAATAGCAGATCAGACAAGCGGAAGAACTTTTCATGCCCCTCCACCACCACCATCCACCCTTTCCTGAACCTTACCCCTTGTATGTTGTCACATCAACCGTCCTCAACCCATTTCCAAGATTGGTCAGAATGCAGTGAATTAAGCAAAGGAACGTACAGTATGCGTTCATGGGATCTAGAGGTCTGTGAGTAAGAGTCGTCTATCGGTACGATATAACCTAAAGTTTTCTCCGTAGTGACGTAATAGCATCGTAGAATGGGCGTAACTGGGGTGAGAAAAGACGGAAGAGGCGATCTCCACAATAGTACTAGTTTGGAACTTCTAGTGGATGCTACGGAATGGCGTCAAAGATAGTGGCCTTCCGTGTATGTGTGTGTACGATGTGGGAGGGGGAGGTGACTGTATATGGTATGAGGAAAGAAGGGGCGAACGATCCTGTACAGACCATATATTTTAGTACAGAGGAGGAGACTGCTAAGATGGTAAAAGTCCATATAAACTGTTATGCACACAAAATGTGGAAGGCGCTGAGATGCGTACGGTACTGCAGAATGACAGGATTGTAAAGTTTCTTTCGAGAGCGAAATTTCACATAGCAAACCTTCCCTTTTTTTCTCTTCGTTTTTATGAACCATTCCTTCACTGTACAGAATTATTATTGCAACACAACGGCTTCCGAATATTTTAGCGTTTACTTTGAGAAACAAGCATTAAAAAGGAAATTGTATTACGCCTTCTTTTTCACCTCGTAAAACAAATCCTGAATTGTAATGGACCTCTTACCAAGTGACTGATCACTGTGAAACAATATCTTTCGTATTTATCTAGTATTTTAGGTGCTTGACGAACAACTATGGCGGAACCATTTCACAAGTCTCAGAAATGACATCGTGGTGAAAACTTCCTGATAAAAATAAATGGAAAACCAGCTCTGTAGTCTAATCCTTGATATTATATCCGGACCCACTTGGAAATACTGAACGCAAATTTTGTAAAATTTGAGTCAAGTCGCAGGGTAGCAAAAGTCGAACCCGCTTGGCTACAAGGTGCTGATTTGAAGTATGTGACCTTAACCACTTGGCCATGGGGTATGGGTTCCACGTATACCAGTTTACTTTTAAATATAAGGGTAGGAAATGGTAGAAGGGAATAATCCAAGAGTGGCTTGAACGCATAATTCAGGACACTGCCGGAAGAAGGGCACATAGATCAAAGACGCATTTTCGGGAAACAGTTCGTAAAGATTTAGATTCAATGTTACCAAAACGTTTGTGCCTTTCTTCCGGCAATGAAGGATTTCATGGAGATCAGGTTGTAGAACGAAAGCACAAACAATTCTAAGCACAGTATTTAATACAAAAGAACATTGACGATAACTAACTAGCTCTATGGCTTGTGGAACTGTTCATCGCTGCAGTAACAAACGTTTCGCCATTGGATTCTATCCTGGGAAATATCAAGCCAGTTTTCATCACGAACACCTACTTCTCGAAGATCTCTTCTAATATTGTCCTCTCAAAGACGTCTCGGTCTTCCCAATGGCCTCCTTCCATACGGCCTTCCAACCAGGATAGAATATAACCTTCGTTTTCCCCTCGTCCGAGCTACATGGCCTGCCCACCTTAGTCGTCACGATTTCATTATTTTTACAACATCTGTTGAATCGTAAAGTCCGTGGAGTTCTTCATTATGCAGTCTCCTCCATTCTCCAGTCATCTCGTCCCGTATCTTTCTCAAAACCTTATTTTTAAATACACGTACTTTATGTTTACATGCTCGGGTCGTACTCCAGCTTTCCCAACCGTAAAGTATTACCGGCAGAATAACCGTTCTGTATATTTTCAATTTCAATTCCTGAAAGAAAATTCAATCTGCAAGAACTAGTATCTCGCATCTAAAAATACCAAGGTTTTGGGAACCCAGTACACAGCCTAAACGGCTGGAGCTAGAAAAACGAAATTTGGTAAGACGGTACATCATCACTATTACAAAATGTTGAAATGGTCGCCATCTTGGATCCTAAATGGCCACCAAAATGAATTTTTCATAAGAGTAATTTAAGAAAATATTGCAACATTTTGAAAAAGTCGACATCTTGGATTCAAAGTGGCCGCCCAAAAACATTTTTAACACCGTTCTAGCTGTGACACTCCCATTCATTCACTTTGAATCGAAAAGAATGCATTTTTTTTTTCGGCGACGGGATAATTCACTTGTTTTATGTGTGATTGGACTAGACCAATCTTTATGTCGCACTGTGAAAATGATGGGCCTCTGACGGAAAAAATGTGAAGAAGTTCTACATCAAACACATTGCTGAACCATGAACAACTCTTGGTCATTGTCGAATTCAGGTTTCATCCGCTAGCAGGGTCTGAAAGCAAGAAATGTTTCAAATTTTCTACATATTTCTTTCTACCAAGGCAACGAATAGAGATATTGACTTGAAAATCGTAGGGCATGTAGAAAAGAACATGGCGGATCGTTTAAAGTGATTGCCCGGAAAATGAGCACATGGGTCTATGTGCTCGTCTTCCTACAATGTCCTCAATTCCTCTTTTGTAAACCTAGTACTAGATAGGAAGCGGCAAAAAATGTACGTCTGTCACTACTGACACTTAAATTGGATTGGATTAACACTGCTCCTAATTTAACACCGGCTCTGTGTAAAAACTGTAACACAGACTCCTCTCATTTAAAATAACACGAACGACTGATTATCATCGTGAGGTTACAGCAATGTTAAAATTGAGTCGAATTACCAAAAGTATTTTCTGCAGTCAGAAAAGGAAGATTGAATAAATATTTTTGTAGTAGCGGGAACATAAACACTGTGATGACACAATAACACTGAAAAGCATACGAAATGTGGATCAGAATAACAGTAGAAAGCGAGTTCTGTAATAAAGCAAACACAGTGAAGAAATACTGAACTTGACTAAAGTGAGAATAACACTGGAAACAGCCAAGGAGAAGAAAACAAAAGAACTTAGAAAATTATTTACATAGAAATTGTGAATTGCTAACTCAAATTTAATGTACACATGAAGGAGAAAACAGGACAACGAAGAAATTGCAAATTATTTGCAATATTAAGAGGAAAATTGTAGTTAAAATGAAAAAAGGGGACATTATAAAATGGAACGCGTGAAAAAATCTATACTAGGTATGAAGTATTGGCCACATTCCAGGGAATAATTGTGCTGGTGATGATAATTATCACTATTATAATGATAATAAAAAACGTAATGTGATAAAATTATTTTAAAATTAATCTAATTACATTGAATGGTGCTGAGGCTTTCGAAATATATACTCACTTCTTGCCGAATACCATGATGTCTCTGCTACGTCATTAAATGTTGATTTGATGTTAGTAAAGACATAGCAAGCATCCGGAATTGATCTTAATCGATGCTCAACCATTAACTTTAATGAAAATATAACATAAATTAAAATATTAAATGCTTAAGACTACATTCTGACCCTAAAGGTCACTTTTGTTCAGGTTTTTTACACCTTCGAGGATTGATACACTGCCTACGTGACGTCAGCGATCTGTGGAGAAATCTGATTTATTTTAAAATTAGGTTACAAGATGGCTCTTCATTGGCATGCAATCCGCGTTGAAATGTCACTCACCACTCGACCTACAGCTCGTCAAAGTTGAGAGGACAAGACTTTTCGGACACTGTTTCTTAAGTAAGAATAGAAAATACGAAGTTAGGTTAGTATCCATATCGCATGCAACTTAAACTAATATGGGTTAATTCAAACGGGACCATATAAAGGCATGCATACTAAACTATCGCCCAACAGTACCTTTACCCACGAAGTACATCTCTATGTTTCAGATTCCCCGAATCACTAGAAGACGTAGATACTCTTTCAGATACACGATAGACATTAATTAACCAATTACAAGATGTTCACATACCAAATTACCGCACTGAAAAGCCATAATTAACCAATAGATTTTACTTCTGTGACTACACAAACAACACTCCAAAGTACAACTTCACATAAAACAGAGCAGACCATATTGTAATTATAGTAAACTAGGGCAAAACATATCATCTTTACGAAAATACAACTTACTTTAAACATTTCCTGCTAACAGTATATATGTGCATTCCAAGAACGAGAGAATAATAATGACAACAAAAAGTACTTTCTTTCCTTCTTCTCAGAAGAAGTATAACTTTTATTCGTTCTTCTCAGAACGGCTAAATCACAATTTCTTGCAACCCTGCACTTCTCTTCCTCCTATATGAGTTAACAAAGTAAACTTCATCCATCATTTCTCTCAAAATTGAAATCTATTAGGCCGTCTTCCACTCTTGCTAAACGCTGAGCTCTCCTCGTTGACCAGGGCTAACGCTCGTGGCAATCCCATCTGTAGAGCCAGTCTGTAATTCATCTGCTGGTTCCAACCCAGCTTCCGGTCTCACCACCTCCTCCTGTTCCTTTGACATACAAAACAAATCTTCCGAAACAGCACTTCCAGCTGTTAAATCGTTTTCGAAAATATTTTCTAATTTTAATTGATGCTTATGATACAGACGTTTCACCCCTTAAACCATGACTATGAACCTTACTATTACCTTTTATTTCTTCTATGACACCTAGCAAAACTTTAGGAGAAATATTGTTATGATTTAACACCCATATTGTGGTTCTTGAAGTCACTTGGAATTCTATATCGTCTTTATTCGATGCTTTTGTACACAAATAATACCAATGCCGCGGTTCATGCGTATAAAAAAGGACATAGGAGATACTCAACCATGCTTACAGGGCTCCAATTTCAAAGTATAAACTGTATCAGTATGAAAAACCCTTCGGGATAAGGACAAGAGTGACACAAGAATTCTACTCACAAAAGAAGTTATATCCAATTTGCGAGTTACTTTCTTTGTGTCACTGTGGCGGAAGTGTCTCCTTTGTAATAAAATTAGAAGATTTAGTATCCTTCCACCATCGAGACACAAAGAAAGTAACTCGCAAATAGATATCACTTCTTTAGGGAATAGAATTCTTGCGTCACTCTTGTCTTTACCCCGAAGGGTTTTTTATACTGATATCACATATTTTGTAAGGCTGCCTATTAAAAAAAAAGTGCATAGTCTTCATACAAAAGGCCAATTTTGGGCCGTATCTCGAAAACGGTAACTCCTATCAACAAAATAAGCTTCGATATATTCCAACTTGTTGGACCCCGCAATTGACCCCCAAAACTCCCGGTACCAACCACTTTGCGCTAAACCGAAAAGACAGACAGAATGACGGAAGCCCTTTTCTGTCACTTGCGAAAATTCTGTGATTGGGCTAGAAAGGTTATAAAGTTTGAACCCCTTTACTGATTTTGATGTGTGATACACCGTTTGAAAGATATTGAAGCGTAGATTACGATTTCGCAAGCTTCGGCCGCCTATATGGTCTGTGGTAAGTGCTATCACAAACAATGTGGAATCTTGATTTCTTAAAGCACCCCAGGGAGTCCCAGATCCTGCCGATCCATTTTGTCTATGTATTAGTATTACAAAGGGTTTTCAGATGCAACTGCAAGCATAAAAATCGGGCTCATAGTATACTAGATCCGAAATTAGCTGTATATATGTGAGTGCCGCTAACAGATTCTTTGCTTAGTATCACTCGAAGGACTACCGTCCTTCGTGATTTTCGAACCATTGCTTAGCCAAATATAGTGTTATAGGACCATTGTTTTTCTAACCAGAAATTGATAATATGATCCCTTTTCACTAATCCATTGCTGGGTGGATGATAAGGTGGTGTATTCACCACTTTGATATTTCTTGATTTGCAATGAATGATTGAAGAAAATGGAGGACCATTGTTGGCTACCACTGTCCAAGGATAAACATACTGTTTAAAAATCACTACTTGTCTCGCTGTCTCCTGTGCTGAAGTGGATGAATAAAACAAAGCCATTAAAAGATTTGAAAAACTATCCAACTACCATGCTTCAGCAACGAGATAAAGACCACGACTTAAAATGTTGCTTTCCTGGTTTATTTGACGTAGAAATACATCTATCACAACTTTGAACCCAACGTCGAACATCTTCATCAATCCCAGGACAACAAAACTAATGATTTGCACATTAGAATTACTCACTAGAATCTATATGCTATTCATATGTACACTGTAAATATTTTCTACGTAATTTCACCCTTTTCCCACAAAAAAGACTTTCTCCTTCCTTCGCTAATTGAAATCTCTTGGTAAGAAAGCCCTCATCTCTGGAGCATCTATATCGAACGGAAGCTTAATAGGTCAACCGTTTTGAATATATGAGGTTATCCTTTGCAATATGAGACCTTCGTGGGTAGCTTATTCTGTTTTAGAACGTAGTAAAGGTTGTGAATTGGAGGCTACATATTGTGCCTATATAGTAGTGTCTCTTCCAATAATGGCAATCGAGATAAACAGTCGGTCACGTCTACATTCTCTACCTTCCTAGAATAAACAATATCATACTCATAGGAAAAAATGTCCACCTCTGTAATCGGGGAATTTGATAATGTTAAAAAACCATTTTCACCGAAACCGAATCAGCCATAGTTGTAAACCTACGACCTACGTTCTATTTACCTACGACATACAACCTACTACTCCCAAAGCTTCTCTTTCAAACTGTGCATAGCTGGATTCAGCCTCAGATAAGGTTGCTGAAGCAAAACATACCTTACGTAACTTACCTGCCGCTTTGTTGTATGTTGTGTAACTCCGTATAAATACTATCTGTTATTATAACTATTTCTGCGGACTGATCAAAAGGTTGTAAAATCTCGGTATTTTTTAAAAAAGAAAGCTTAATCTCTTCGAACACCTTAGTATGCTCTTGGGTCCAACCACATTTTTTTTTTCAGTAAATTAAATAAGGCCGGAATCTTGGTCGATAAATTTGACAAATGACGATGATAAAATTGAACCATTCCTAAAATGATTTGAATTTAACTGTATTCGTAGGAACCGCATAGCTCATGATGGGCTCTAATTTATTGTCCGACACCTTGATTCCCAGACCACTGATTTCATGTCCTAAGTAAGTTAAACGTTTGACCAAAAAATTACCTTTTCCCCATCTAATTTTAACATTGTGTTTTACAAACCTCTCCATTACGACTACTAACGTTACGTAACATTTCTCTTCATTAAGACCATCAATTAATACGTCATCTAAATAGCAAGTAACATTGTCAATTCCTCTCACTTCAGTAGATGGTCTTTAAAACGTTATGCAGAGCTGTGCAACCAGAATGGCAATTTGGTCTGGAGAAAGAACCCTCATGGCGTATTGATACCTAAAAGCTTCTGAGACTGTGGGTGTATATGTAATTGAAGATATGTCTATCGTAAATCTAATGACACAAAGCTCTGAGAACCAGTTAAATTATTCAAAATATCGTCTGACGGTAAGTGGTACGTAACCTTTTGCCTCGCCGTATTTAAAGTAGTATTTAAATCTAAACAGGAAAGTATATCGATGTTCTTTTTCTTAACAGTCACAAACGGAGTAACCCACTCCGCATATTCCGCGGGAACTAAGATACTTCGACGTAGTAAACCTTTTAATCCATGCTGCACTTTAACAAGGAACACTAACCAGCTGACAGAGGCCGATTTTGATGAAAATCCTGTCTAGGTAAACCTTCACAGCTAAAATTAAAGGTGTTGTCGTTAACAAATAACGACATGGGGGCGTGAGAAAGATGGAAAGCAGAGAGTAAGTAAATCCAATACAGAGTACAGGAAATACCTTTTCTTTAATAAACTGTTACTTATATTGAAAGGAAATGGCCATTAATGGATACTGAACAGAACAGAGAATACATGTTGGATGGTATGACGACAATGACCGACATCTCGAAAGTGGCCATCTGACTATGCTTCAAAAATTGTATATGTAAGTAGACCATGTGACATATCAGTCTGTGTTGGAACGTTCCCGAAACCCCAATGATGAAATTAGTTTAGGCATAACTTGTACGAGAAAATGACACCTGAAATTGACCTGGAGAATGTGTGAGTCGAATGATGAAAAATAGTTTTTGTTGAAACATTTGAAGGAACAAAAACCAAACGGCTGCAGAAGAGGTAGCGTTATTTTGAGAAATATGATCCTCATGGCCGTAACATGAAGTGGATAATAAAGTTTTAAATACATTAACGGAAGATGAAGTAAAAATTTTAAGAAGGCGCAATATTAGGTGAAAGTGATATTATCCAGGGCAATTTCACGTGTCATTTTGTCGTACAAGATTAGAGTCACACAATTTAAAAAAAAGACCATCAACAAGACACAGTGTGACGCGTACTTATTTTCGTCATCAAACATTTCTTCTTGATCTTTAGCGCGGATGCTATCACACCTTCGCAGCATTCTACCCCTTCACGCCGCTTTGACATCCAAATATGGTACGATGTATAAAACTGCTAAGTCCTCGTTTCCATAATTGATTAACTCGGTTATCATATCTTGCACCTTACTGAAGTCTGGGTTCTCTAACGCTTTTTTCAACCCCAATCTCTTCAAGTCTTCCTTCAGTTTGCATTAGCAATATTACTTTGATTGCCATTGCGGTTCTTCTTTTTAGGTATTATCTGCTTCTGTCTTTTTGTATCCTTCCCATTTGGTATAATAGTCTTTCAAAGCTCTTCAAAGACACATTGCTAACTCTATAGGTATTTGTGACCTGCTTAGATTCCGTAAACATTAGATCTTTCCCGGAAGGATCCTGATTTCACAGTGTTTCCTTAGTGAAGTCTTTGGCATTTTTCATTAACCTTACCGAAATCAGATCAGTCACTTTATCCCACTTTGGACCAGATTCTGTCTGCTGTAATATTGCCTTATTTAATCCGTCACAATCAACGGTGAATGCGTCCACTGTAGCATTATCAAACTCAAACTGTATCTGATTTTTCACGTCAAGTTCTTGAATAGTATTATTCATATTCATCAAATCTTCCTGTTAACAAATAACGTGTAATTCTTCTTCTATGTGAGACTCGAAATGAAATCTACTTTTGATCTTCCATAAATATCAGATCTGTTTGTGATGTAGATTGTGCCAAATCTTGAACGGAAACGAAACTATTGTCGGCTTCGTTTTGACTTATTTCCATACTAACGTGCTTTGTTGTATCTTATTTTGTGAAAACTTTCAGTACGTCTGCTACTGCTCTTCATAGCTTCAATATCTGAACTCACCTGCTCCACTTTGGTGGCCAAACTCAACTGCACGATCAAAGGTGAGTTTGCTTACGGAAAGGAGACGCTTTCTCACACAATCATCAAAGATCCCTGAAACGAATTGATCTCTAAGCATTGTGTTTGCGAAATGACCATAGTCACATCGCGTTACTTGGATTTTTGGTTTAGCCGCATACTGTTGTACCGTTTCGTAATCCTGTTGTTTTAATTAATGAAAACCATACCTCTCTACAATCCCCGAATGCTTAGACTCGAATAGTTAACAACTTGTCTCTGATTTGACCAAATGAGAAACTAGACAATGTCTGGCAAGCACACGTTTTCTTAGCATATCATAAGCATTAGCTTCCCTCACTGAATATAGCAAGCTCAGTTTTTGTTCCTCTGATATTTTATAGTCGCAAGAAAAGAAATGTTTTGACTGTCAGGGCCCGCGGAAAATCCTGCCCTGAGGAGTGACCGCTCTCTAACTTCTACTGCCGATCTCCGTATGCACATGCTACATGCAACTAAACCATTTGTCGCGGGTGTGGATTTCTGTCTTTCGGAGACATTTACCGTGAATCGGAATGTGTAAAAGAGAGGAAAGAAGGTGAACAAGAAGATAGAGAAACGCGAGAAGAGTTTTCTGGAAGAGGGCAAAAACCAGAATATACATTGCTGTATATTCTGTAACAAATCCCTATATTGGTTCAATCAACTGATAGTTAACCTGGTAAACCACACATGCAAGAAGGGTGGAGAAAACCAGGTAAAAATTCTGTATGGACTCTAATATGATATCGCATCCTATTAACAAGTGTTTGTATCATGCAAACACACACTCAGTCATACAGAACACATATGTGTAATTGCAGGATCCATCGTCTGAGGGTGTACCTGAAAAGAAACTATGAGGACCATGAGGTAATGAAATGCAGCCACTTGTATTACAAAATAGTTTTCCATTTGTTCGTCATATCCCGCCATCTTTTTTTAAACACTCACACGCACTTACATTAAGAATTTCGCACACTCATTCATTTTGAAATACATATGTTGTTATAGAAACTTCCATTCATTCAACATACAGCTTCACTTTTTTAAAAATATATATATATAAATAAAATGTATACATATCTTTTATCACGATGGAAAATTTAATACAAGTAGCTAATAGACTGACTTAGTTATACTCTTAGTTACTGTTATGGATAATTGTGGTTGGTTTTTATGGCAGATTGAAATGAGCTTTGTTTGTGCGACTCTGAAAGTTAAATTGATAGTTTTGAATTATTAAGTTTCACCAGGTGTTATGTTTATACTTGGACTGAAGGATGTTGAACATACATTGGTACTGATGTTTACGTGGATTAGGATACAGAGCATGTAACGGGCGCCTGTGCTTGTATCGATTTAGGACTTGATACGAGCCAAGACCTGTGATGAGTTCATTGTCTACTGCGTTGAAATTCTCATAAAAGGTCCTTGTTAACTCAGAATGACTATAAAAACTCTAGAATAGCTTCCACCCTTAAAGCAATTGACCCCCAGGGTCTCTCTTTTAAATCTTGGAATGACTGGGAGTGCAATGAACCCCATGCCCCCTTGTAAATCCGCCCATATGTGGTCGAGAATGGTGTTGATGTTAAGTCTACGGTGAAGGTAAGTAATTCGGATGTACCGCGTGCACTTTGTGATTAATTATAACATGCGATTTTGAAATGTCTGTAATTTTTTCAGGTGGGTATTTGCAGTGAAAGCCCACGTAGGCGCAGCAGAGGTTGGTAAAGGTCGTATGAGCATTTTATACAGAGTAACCTTGCTCTTACTACCAACATTAACCAATGTTAGTACAACTATATTCCGAGCAAGGACATGCAACATAAATTCCATACTATCTTCTGTTTACAAACTCCATGCATTCGATCGTATCATTAAGCTGAAAATCCCTAAAGGTCGTTATTATACAAAATAGACATAGGTCGCACATCTTGGAAAAGGCATCAACAAGACACAGCGTAAAAAGTACTTAACTTCGTCATCTAACATTTCTTCTTGATCTTTAGCGCGGATGCTATCACACCCTCGCACCACCTACCTATACACTAAATTCAAAGAACGGGATTCCGTTCGATCTGAGATAAATATTTTATCTTTCGAAAGCGGAAAGTGAGCACTCTTCCGAAGATAAAAACAATTCCGCCCTACAAAATGGAATCTATGCTAGTTCATTGCGATGGAAACGTATACAAATATTTTTTAATGAATTCCCATCTATTCAGATGAAATGTTCATCTTTTGAACCTGAAAAAACAAAATAAAATTTTAAAAATGTAAAAAGATGCAAAATAGGGTATGTTCCCATAAGTGGAATCCTTCTATCCGCTCTTCCAAATTTAGTGTGGATATTGATTAAAAAGCTAGCTTACGTTAAATTCGGGCGGGTAGACGGACAAAGGGGAATTAAATTTGGATCAAATCCTGTTTTCTGCAGGAAGTGTTCCCTAAAAGTCCACCGTAGCCTCAAGAAAAATTCCTGTTAATAATAATCATATCAGGAACATGTATTAAATTAATTATTATCTCTTCATATTATTAAGTTTCTTTTGTTCGTAGTGAGAAAAGCAAATATCTATTAAACATAATGTTCAGTACATAACAGAATGGAATGAAATATGTCCTCTGTAAACAACTCGAAATGTTCCTTCCGCCTCTCACTTTTCTGAATGGATTGCTTTCGTGTATAATTTACTGTTGATATTGCCCTGATATATTTAAGCGGGTCTAGATGTGGCAATGCTTAATTAACATCAATGTACACAGTGTAGCTACTGCTTATGTACATACATATAAATGTATATTGTATATGACGTACATCAGTTTCATATATGCTCATTTAGTTATCTCAGTAACATTTGTTTAGAAATCCTAGTGTAATAACTAACATGCATGTCAATTAACTTGTCGTCTGTTATCAACGATACAAAAAAATTGTAGATTAAGCTAGACTAAAAGGTAATGAATCTGCTTCCTGTATTAAATATGTAAAAGGGTCTATCAAAAAGTAAGGTAACCATGATTTTTTTTTCGAAATTCAAATCGGTCTGAATTTAAAATGTACTCATCTAATATTTGAATGGAATAGCGCCTGTTTTCCTTTTCTGTAATGATTAGGGTTCTGCACAATGGCGAGTCCATGATCCCGATGATACTTGAGTAACGTGAACCTATGGTTCTTTGTCATTTACTCTCAACCTGCGGAGATGACGCTATAAAGACAGCACCTACAGTTCGAAATGGTTTACGAATCACTATATATTCTACATTTAAATAAATCTTGTACCCATCAAATAAATCAACTTCTCATCCCCTTTATAGGAACAAAACTTGAGTCCCCTGTAGAACTTGTCAATCCAAGTTAGCTTACTTGTAAGATTCCTTTTTATTACACTCTTTATATTAACTTGCTCTGTAATCATCTCTGCTACAAATATTGTAATTGATTTTTAACTCACTTTCCATCATCCGATTTTTTTGAAATTTTGTAAACTTGCTTGCTTCCTATGACAATACAATATTCAATCATTAGATATACGACAAAATAATCCAGTTAACTGTAATTAATGACTTACAATAATTGGAAATTATCCTTAAATGCACGCAGCGCCGCAACTATTTTGTGAAATTTGGGTTGCCTATCTCGCAGGGAGTTTAATATTCATCAGTTATACATAAAAAATAATTAGAACAGGATTTTTTAAAAAACATTTTTTTTAAGATGGACTAAATAGTAAAAAAATAACATTGAATTAACCTTATGAATCGGAAAATAAAAGCGTGGCTGTTCCTGCTTACCTTATCATAAAATCATAATATCTAATTTTACCCACGCATTTATTTTCCGATTCATAAGATTAATTCAATTTATTATTTTTTACTTTTAGTCCATCTTAAAAAAGCGTGTTTTTTAAAATCGTTTTCTAATTAATTTAAATCCTCACTAGATAGACCTCTTTCTGCGAAAGAATTTATGTTTTCGGGAAACTAGTCATGCCTAACTAGACACTTAGACAAGACTTGTTTGTTTTTTATAGGTCTAAATATGGAACGCCTACTACAAGTAATTGTTCTTTTAAGCTATGCAATTGATCAAATTTTGTTTCATGGTTTTAATTGTTACAGATGTTCCACTACAGTTTTAGAATATGTTACAACAATTCAATAAGTGAAACAATGTATGATTTGGTTTTCTATGCGAAATAGATAACGAGAAGTACATATTGAAAACAAACTGAAAACCCGAATTTAAAAGTGAAAAGACAAAATTCGAGTTATCGAATATTTCGACTTATCGAGGTTATAGTTATCGAAAGGCATGATACGAAACTTCGAGATATAGAGAAACTGTCTAAAGCTTGTCTTCTATAGTAAGAATCGGCATTTTCGCTTCTCCATCATATTAAACACTTTGAATGCTTAGTAGTGTTGTGTGAGAAGTTGGGCATCACGCCTAAGGTTGCGGGTTCGAATTCGTCTTGGGGCATGGATGTTTGTAGATTTTAACCAGCACTGCACTCACATAATAGAAAAGAGCCGAAGTCTAAAAAGTTAATAAACTGGCTCATATAAAATAAAGTTTTACTATTTAACTTCGTGCTAATCACACGTAACAGATACTCGAACAACACTAGCAGTTGCGAGATCAGCTGACCCATTAAATCCGTTCTAACCGTTGGCTAGTGTTCTACGAAAATGACAATGCGACAATGATTGTCGTCAACAAAGAGGTTCGGTTCAGATCGTTCAACTCCCTCTAGTACAGTTTTCACCAAAAGGTTTGGAGTTGTAGAGGTCGACCGGTACGACCAGAAAACAACAAAAATTCCAATTATCGAGGGTTTCAGGTTACAACGTTCGACTTGTGTTCGAGGTATATTAACATAGGATAGAATAGCGAAGATAAAAGTGAATGAAAAAAATTCGATATACCAAGTAATTCGAGTTGGAAGTTCGTGTTATCGAGATTCCACTGTATATCCAGAGATGTAATTGTGTCAAGGTCTTTTCATGTAAAAATGTAGTACTCCATCTCTTTTGTTTTACTTAATTTATTTTTAATCCAACCAATTTTTACATTAAACGTGCTGCTAAAATAACTTTCTGTCAATTCAGAGGGACCTTTTCTGCATCAGTATTAGCAAAAATATTACACAAAATGAAATATCCTTTCCCTACAAGTTCATGCTATTTCCGACATATCAGTTCCGCAACGTCAGTTTCATTATTTTTATGGTTAAAGAGCAAGGAACTCTATTCAATCAACTTTTTGAACAACGGGGATGACACGATAAGATACCGCAACGCTATTGACACAGCGGGTTTGACACTATATTTAAAATACGGTTTTGTTGACTAGTTTGAGGTATTACTATTTGTAGTAGCAGCGGTATTATTACTAATATTGCTAAAGGATATAAAATAATATTAGGCATACATATAATTGTTCTTAGCTTGTATATTACCGTTTTCATCCTGTGTTTAATCTAATTGCGGTCTAAGTTTAATTAGATTTTAGCTCAATGATTCATAATTACCCCATTTCAGGAATTTTCCTAAGATGTTCAGTTCGGGAGTGTAAAACCAAAATTGAAAAGATATCAGATGACTTTTGCACGGTTTCTATAGATTTTTACCCACGATTTTTTAAATTTAAGGATCTGTACTAAAGGATATGTAGGGGTGACACCCCTCATTTGGAGTTCTGGCTGAATCTCTGCCACAGTACACAATTACTTTGATATATCATCGGCTAGATTTTATAAAGCCAGGAAATCTTACAAGTTTATTCACTCTAAGAATTCTCATTTTTTTTTTACCATGATGTTAGCTTTTATTTTATTTTTTTCTTCTTCATGTTTTATTAAATAAAACTGTTCTCCCATCTTTATTTAAAATTAATTCCATGAAATATATATGCTTGTAATTAAAGCATTTGAGAAAGGGTTTAATTGTTCAAGAACAACAGCTTGTGTCTACTCCTAATAAGACGCAGACAGGCACCAATCTAATGTACTAAAAAGACCCTTCTTTTTAATTCCAAAACGTTACCTAGGTAACGTAATATGTAAAATAACTTTCTAAAAAAAATACACACACGCGCACACATATATAAGAATACAGTAATGTTGACTGCTGTTTGTGGATGAATATGCTGTGTGTAAGTGTGTATCTGAGAGAGAGAGAGAAAGAGAGAGAGAGAGCGGGGGGCGGAGAATATGTTAGTTTGTTGTTTTGTCTTCTCCGTGTGTGTTCATTTGTTGCCGGTTTAATTTGGAGCACCTCTTGTGTGGTGGGTTACACGGTTGTAACACCGCGGCATCTGTTTTGTTTAATTTAAGGGGATCGTTGAAATAACTTACGAACAGTTGACGGTCGTACATTTTACTCTGTTCATGCAGTCTTAGTTCTGTCTCTCCCCTCCCCCTAACTTCCCCACGATCTCTCTCTCTCTCTCTCTCTAACCCATTCCATTCCTCACCTTCGTCCATTTCCTCCACGAAGCACACGTAGTAAATGTACAACTTACCTGGCGTCTGTCCCAAATATCCAACCAGATGGCTATATAGCCCATCTAGAAAGGTCACTCCTAAATCGCATGCAAGAGAACTCAAACATTACAATTTTCATTTGCACCTAAAGTTTTTTTTACAATATTTTTACCTTTCGAACGCATGAAACTAAATAGAAATACCACTGGTTTTACCTTTTCCTTTTTAAATTTATTTGCGCGTCTTTAAATTTCAAGGAAAGTTATCTGGGACGTGGAATTTATTTTAATTTAAAAATTCTTTTGAAGTACCAATTATCGACAACTGCCGTCTTTTCTTACAACTTTCGTCTTCTTCGGGGTCTACCTTCTTATCTTTTTTTCTTATTCTGTTCTATTTAAATTTCATTTAACGTTCTTGGTTACTCTTTGAGTTGTTTTGCCGCTCCTCTTTCTGGACTTTTCATGCATGCCGTTCTTTTTTTGTCTACCTCTTTGTTATTTTTCTTATCTTCTTCCTTTCTCTGAATTCTCGTCTTTAATCTTCACTTTAAATTGAAGATGTTTCTTCCTTTACCCCCTCACAAATGTAGCCAAGAAATAGGACACGTTCCTGTATCCTTTTCGTTGTTTTTTGTATCTAGTCCCGTTTGGATCTCAATGGTTCACTGTTACCTTTGCTATGTTAATACTTTTCATTTTTTTTTTTTTAATTCTTGGGTGCTTTCTTGCAATGCTGTTTCCGTTCCTTTCGACGGCTCTTAGACTGAGACTCTGATGTTGTGTTTGCTTTAGTTTGTTAACTTGGACCAATTATTACGTGAAAACTATTAGCCAAATTTAGGTCCAATTCCATGTATTGTTAACTTAATAATGTTTTAAGTACTGGGTAAACAGGCACTAGATGCCTATGGATGACGTCCCGAGGAGATCACTTTCTTGAGAAAGGAATGGGGAAATTAGAGAGTAGAACTTTACTTGAAGTTCCATTCAGGTAAAACTGAGTAAAAGTTCAGTTAGGGTGGACAGCAGCGGGGATCAAACCCACGTGCTTTCCCAAAGACTCAAATGTTAACCACTGCTGCCTGGAGGCTGGCTTTCCAGTTTGGTGCAAATCAAATAATGACACCCAAGATTAAGATATTATTTTTTAGTTACGTACTGATAACTTCAACTGACACATTGTTTTAAGAATGATCACAAAATAATGCTTAATTGATAGCCCTCTTAAACCAATGGATGAAGCGTTCTCAAGATCAAGTTAACAAATTGAAAGAAGAATAAAATATTTAATTTGCATGTTGTCAACCTTCTTCATCGCAAAGTTTCTAAAATATGCTTAGTCAAACGCTAACATTACTATTTCAGGAAGTGAAGAATAAAATTAAAAAAACACACTACAGGTGGCGTTCTGAGAGTTCAGATCCAGGTTAGTGGATTGGACAATGGTTAGAGAGGGGAGGAGTTTATGGTGTTTACTCCTTTCTCTGTATTAATGAACGCAGCTACAAGGACAAAGGTCTATTCTGCAGATTATACAGAGTTAGTCCGGGTTAGAAAATATTCTTTTCAAAGACAAAAAAGCTCGTTAACCTTGACCAAATGTGGCAACAACATGTATTAACATAGACTATAAGATACACGTATCCATAGCAACGACTCTTCTTTCTGTATGGTTGTGGGTGTGGCTAGGAAATAGAAAGGTACATTCTTTCGAAATTTGAAGTGTAGTGCTGAAAGTGATATTATATACATAGAAATTGAATCGGAAACAGTAAACAACTAACCTTTTCGTTTCGGATTTAATAAAAAGAATACTAAAAAGAATGCAGTAAGGTATTGTTACGAAAAGCACATAGTTAAATGGTACCATTTTCCGTACATGAAGTAATAATGTTATACATGAATAAAACACTAATTTTTAATGCAGTCAGTACAAGAAATATTTTATATATTTACCCGCTTAAATCTGTAGATGTTTTCTTCGGAGCAGGTATTTTTCAGTGGAGCAGCAAGGTATACAAAATAAGGGGTAACGCATTCACATGGTTTAAATTCTCATTGTTGTATTCGCGTTTGACATCTCTTGGAAGATATAGTAGCTTACGATAAGCTTAGCACAGGCATGTAATGCTCGTTATTATAGGCGTTCACTGCAAATTGTTTTGAGTGGCATATTTACAATAACATTTATATTACCTAAAATATTTCGAACGATAAACTGCTGTTTTCATCCTTGAATAACAATTTGTTTAAATACAGAAATTTATTTAAACTTTTAAGCTGTAGGATAAGTATGCAATTTGAAACGGTTCCCATAGAAGAAAATACCATAATGCTATGCGGAAGTAAGCTGAATCAGCTATTGGTTGTTATTTATTCCTTCTGATTGGATACTATTGAGTCACTAGCATCGAGCCCTCTACAGGCATTATCTCGAACTTCTTAGTTTCCATACCTACTTTTAATTGTGCTATGACATAAGTGGCATTACCAGACCTTAACTCTTCTGAATGGCGTCCGCTGCTGGATTATTAGGTTTCAAAATATTTTTGGTGGGCAATAAAGGTAAGAATAAATAGAAAGGATATTTTACTGACCTTTTGCGTAGCCAAATCTATAATTTGTGTCATCAATGCTACTCAAAAAATACTACGTGTTTAGCATATATCAACACTAAATATCTAATTGTTTACTATATATTTTAACCAAAATCATTTAATAATTTTATATACAGGCACTACGATTTTCCTGAACAAACGTTGCCTGACAGTAATATGTGAATCATGTATCGAGTCGATATTATAATTTTAACTCTATTTTCTTATATCGAAAAGTTGGTATAGAAACGACACTATTGCAACAAAAATTCTTTTACATATTTTTTTTAAAACTAAAAAAAAAAGATTGTTCTTATCTGTGCACCTAGAAACAATGTTCTTAGAAATAAGATAATAATAATCTCATTTAATTTAAAATGAGAGCATACCAGTTTTCGAAATAAGATCAATAACCTTATTTCCAAACCGACATTATCTCATGAGAATACTGATATCTCATGTCTAATATAATTGTTTCTTGATGCACAGATTATTCTCAGTTTTAAGAGACAGGTTTATACTGTGTAAATACTTAGAAAACTTGCAGTATACCGGTTTGTAAATTTTGGTGCTTGTAGCATAAATAGAGCACAAAAGTTAAACCTGGTCAGAAAACTTGTGACACCTTTAAACTAACTGTTTAATATTTAAATCTAGGTTCTAGTAAGGCAGAAGGCTAGCCCTCAGAGATAACAAAAATGCAATTATTATTTACTTCCATTATTCTGACATCTGTCAGAAATCTGTTGTCTGAGATTCATTTAATGCATCTGATAAACCAAAGCAATTCAGGACCCATCCGGCAAAAAGCACTCATAAATATATCATTAAATTGTTGATAGATGTCACACTAATCCAATTAAAAATAGTTACACCTATGTTTGAATTTATGGATTAGTCTTTTCTCTCGTTTACTCACTTGATTATATTGTATTCCTTGTTTTAAGAATCTTTAATCGTTTGGCTCATTCTAAATAACGTTTCTTCGTGTAGTAGTAACAAAAGAGGGTTTCATCATCAAACTTGGGGCATTATTAATATTTTATAGTGCGAATTGTGAGTATGAATTGTAATTGTAAAATGTTAAAAGGGTACATTACAACGAGATCTATTTTGGTGTTTTCTTTATGAAACAGTAAGATGTTTGGTTGTCTTCATGCTTGAAAATCGACTAAAGTAATGGTACTGAAGTTTATCCGATCTTCAAGATTTCACATGGAAATATGAGGAGCCTTCAAGAAGTATTCCGCGTCGCACACATGGAAATATCGCATGTGGGTGATGATGAAACTGTATTTCAATATAATGTTTCAAAGGTTTGACACACCTGATCCAACTGTCCTCTTGGTATGTAGAAACTTTTATCTTATGACTTGAAAAATTACTCTATGGTAATTATAACCTCATCGTTAATAACAACGGCCTACACATAAGAACTTTCTCAATAGATCAAACATCTAGTCGTCATCCGGAGCTGGACAATCTATTTTGAATTTAAGGAAACTAATGGTGCGGTTCGTTTGTTTAGGCCTAGTTTTGGCTATTTTTTTTAAAAAAAAACGTAAATTCCCTGGCCAATTTCACACTCCCTGACAAATCTTCTAGTTTTGAAAATTCAAGTATACAGTAAACAAACGAACTGTATACTTAAAATTTCCATAACAAAGAATGGGTTGGAGAGCGTTAATCTAGCACAACTTATTAATTTTTCAAAAATTGACCAAATTAGGCCTAAACAAACGGCGTAAACAGCTCAACAGACGCTAAATAAAAGAACTGTGCAAGTATTATTTTTATAAAATTTTAAATGGGTTGTGCCAGGTTCACAGACGTAGAGTGTAAGGGTGTATTCAAGATTATCAGCAAGTAGGCGCCAATTCAAAGCCAATCCTTGTTGGACTTGAGACATACGCCGATCGCAAGTTTAGCGGGGGGCGGCTTATTTCGTGTCTGTGTACAGCGGACTGCTGGTGTTCATGTGATCCGCCGACATTTTCTTTGAAATTTAGGAGATTGATTTCACCTATTTTATTGTTCTTATTCACAGCATTCCCTAATTGTGAACACACATTTCTAGCGAACCCATCAAATGAAAATCTACATAGACAATCGTATAATGAAATTTTCAATTCCAATATTAATACACTGCAACGCTTAACTGATTTTGTGATCAGGCCACTTACGACATGATGATGAAACGTCGTATGACGTCACGGCGATATCCGGTAAGCAGATGAAACTGACGTGCAGTATCATAACGTTGAATTGTCCATCAGGAAGCTCAACCTGAAAAAGAATATACTGCTATGGGAGCAAGTAAAATAAATTCAGGTCTTTTTGCTGTAAGAGGCAAATCCACATTCACTTCATTTTGGTACTGGATTTTTGCTATCGTTTTTGAATTGTGATTTTGGTCCTTGATACACACATTTTCTATGTGTCTTTTAATTTTGAACATCAAAGCAATAAGTGCTTTTTTTTCAAAGGTTGGTCGGATCGCTAACTAACAAGAAGTTTCAATCTTTAATTTACGCAATGCAATCTGCTGAGTGAATGAGACTACCATATTTTCTGCTGAAAGTCCTTGGAGCGAAGTACAGATAGGAAAAACTGGTACTTAATCCCAGAATTTAATTTTTAAGCCTTTAGACAACTTTGACTCAGACCGGATGGATGATGTTGGGAATGATTGGTGGAATAAAGGAAGTGGGAGAACCCCGAGGAAAAAAAACATGCACACGGTGTTTGTCTATCATAAAGTCCCCTTTGGACGAGCAGGAATCTCACCGACAACACCAAGCACCAGAGGTGAGGGTTTAACCATTGAGTTACCGCAGACCCCAGTTCATTCTAGTAGTAACATCAGCAAATAGGACGGTCTTGTTGACGTTGGTATAATCTTTCATCAAATGGTTTTATATTTCAGTTAGACAGATACTATAGTATCAACAATGGCAACTACAATCTTATAAACCAAGTCATTTCCAAAAAAAGACATAATCAAAAGCAATGGTGAACAAGAAGGTGTAGAAAACAAAAATTAAAACTCGAAAGACTTAAGAGCACCATGTTACATAAACTATAAAACTTCTTTGTTACTGCGGGTAGACAAACGATGAAGAAACCTCTTATTCCAGCACAAAAGGAAGCTAAAGGAACATCAATTCTGAAACCTTTTCGGAGCCAGAACAGATAATAAACAAAGGCGATACGGTCAACGGGAGTAACTTCGAGCAACTTTGGGCAAAACTGACGTATAAACATTTGACACGGTTTTACTTTGTGTTTCGTGAAAGATACAAATCTGAGTGTTTGTACCAATACAGGCTCTGAAGTTTACTGAATTTTGGTATTTGTTGTTTATTCATATGGCTACAAGTAGCAAAATAATAATTAACTCTAATGTGCAATGTTTATCAGTAAAAAAAATAATAATTTTCAATGTCAGAAGTACGAAGTAACCCTCTGATACTAAAATTGTACTGTAAAAAACGGTTTCTTAAAATTGAGAGAAAAAAGTTTCTTATCTGTGAACCAAGAAACAAACTTCTTAGAAATGAGATCTCAGCATTCTCATTTCAATGGAAATTAGAACATAGCGATATGGAAATAAGAAAAATGATCTTATTTTTAAACTCATATGTTCTCATTTTCAATTAAATGAGAATGTTGATTTCTCATTTCTAAGAAGTTTGTTTCTCAGTGCACAGATAAGAAACCTTTTTCCTCTCAATTTTAAGAAACCGTTTTTTACTGTGTGGTACATAGATTTGAACATGCGAGAACAGGACCTAATGAACAATTGTTTTCTCCTTTTGTCATCATTTGACTATATTCCTTCGTGTTTGATAATATGTAGTGTGGGCTTTACTATATTTTCTCTAGATTACTTTGAGTGTATTGCAGTGTCATATGCTCTCGTGAGATTAAAAATGGTTACTTGCATATTTTTTCTGTATCAAGGTTCCTTATAATGGGATTGTGGTCACGTAAAATTCTGTGATTGGTTCCTTTCTTCGCGCAGATTAAAGGGAACTGAGTTAGGTCGCCATATTCAAATCAACTGGAAATTGGATCTAGTGAAATTCGACACGTTAAATCCTTTCTCTAGCATAGAAGTCTCTAAGGTAGGTAAATGTGATGAAGTTTTCAAATTCCATTTGAAGTGATTATACTAATATTACTATATTTTGGTAAAGAGGAAGGTGAAATATGTATGCAAAATTTTAAAGACTTGTAAATGAATAAGTATGGTAAGATTCATTAAATTTTCTCCAATGGTTCGCCGTACTGGTATGATTCTGTATACATTGGTTGAAATGTAAAGGTAAACTGTTGCATTAGATTATTTGTATCTCTGTTGTTCATTAACCACATTTCTATTATTGAGATTTTCCATTCCTTTGGAAGCTTCTCCTTTCTCCGTATATCACATATATGTACGAGTTCCTTGATTAGAGCCGTAGTTTTCTGCTTTCATTAATCCACATTCTATTTATGGTGATCTGAAAATTTTCCTTTTTTTTTTAATTTGGCCAATCTATATGGGATTTAAATTCTTGCATTTCCCACATGGTTTCAAGACTACAATTAATACATCTATAAAGAATATACAAATGGCATAAGAGATAAAAAATAACACATAAATAAACGACAGTAAAAAATAATATTTTAATGCCCGAAGTTAGCCGCGTTGCTGCTCCAAGTCTAAATGATAGGTATCCCAACTTACCCCTGATTTAGATTGGTTACGAGAGAAGATGTATCGTAAGTGTTATGCATTAATATAAAGTACTAAAAACACATGCAGCTTATATTTTATTTTATTTCATTTATTGTCAACACAACAGGCTTTATAGCGCAATTAGTGTCGATATTTACAATATTGGTTTAATGTCATTTTTATTACATCTTTATATCATTTAGAATACATAACACATACCAAATTCAATGCAATTTCTAAACATTTCATTGTAGGAAGTACATATTCTCCAGATTGGTGACTTCATAATTCTACTAGTTTTTGCCTTTTATAATACGCTACATTTCTTCGCATTGACTGGAAGTTGATAATAGTACACCAAATAGTAATGTTGTCTAAACTATGCTGTAGTTTTTTGGCATCTTCCACAGAATTAATTTTAGCATTATATTTTGACGTCATCTGAAAAGAGAAGAATAACAATGGTCCAAGATTCGAGCCTTGCGGGACTCCTGCCAGAGCTGTATAGTGATTACATTTGTATTCTTTAGATAGAACAGACTGTCTGCGATTAGTTAAATAAGAGGACATGAGCCTAACCAAGGAAGGAAAGAAGGGATAGTGATTTGATTTATCTAGTAATATATTGTGATTTACTCTATCAAACTCCTTTTCGAAGTCAATATAAATCACATCGATTTGCTTTCCCTCATCCAAACATTATACTATGAATCTAACAATTCCAAGATTCGTGCTTAATACCTGAAAAGTGGTTAGGTTAGGTTCTGCGTGTCACTATCGCTTAGGCTATACAAACTGGAATGCTCGCACAACTAGACTCATTACCAACTTATCCTTATTCTTGGAAATGTTAGGTTCTACAGCTGAAGAATGTATTTCATATTCAAATACTGTTAATTCTAATGACATATGAAGGTAGAGGACTTGAAATATGATTATTTGACTATATATTTATTCCTTACGTGGAATTTACTTGAGTTATAGGGTTCCAAACACTTTAATATAACCAAGGGACTTTGATCTGAAAAATATTATAATATTACGAGGATAAATAGCAAAGTACACAACAGGAATTACATTCAAAGTAAAGAACTACAAAACAATGAATTGTCACTAACAAATAAATCAGCAAACTAAACATATTTTATCGTCTTCTTTTAAATTAGTTTTTAGCCTCGTTCTTCTCATATTGTCTCACATACAGGAGTTCGTTACCATGGATTTTTGTGAAACAAAGTCATGTTGTTTAGTTGAAATAGCTGACTTCACGTGATCAATAATCTGTTGATCTAAAATCTATTCAAAGATTTTGGCAATGGCTGTTAACATTGCTATAGGTCTATACTTGTTAAATTCTCGTCTGTCATTATTATTAGGTATTAGACAAACTAAAGCAGATTTCCATTTGTCGGGGAAATTACATATTTTTAGTGCGCAAGAAATAGGTGATATTTAAACAGATCAATACATCCTTTGACCGAATAGGAGTGTATGCCGTCAGATCCAACTGTCGTTTTGCATTTTAGATTCTTGATAGCCTTTTCTATTTCATTCAAATGTGTATTTGGTCAGCAGACAGTATTCCGATTTCTTCGTAGCCTCTTTGATTAATATCAAAATCATAGAACAGTTGATAAGAGGATACAAATCTGATGGCAAATACCGTGCAAACATGTTAGCTATTTCTTCATTGTTACATAAATCTTGTCCTTCAAATTTTAATATATTTGTAGGAAAATGATTTGTTTTATTTTTTATAAATTTACATAGCTTACCAGGATCATTAATTATATTAATTTTTAGAATTTGATACAAAGGCTTCATAGGCTATTCTCATGTCTGTCTTAACGTTCCTACGCATTCGAATAAATTGCTAATAGTAAGGGTTGGTGTCTATGTTTTCTATGTAGATTATTTCGTAATAGTTGATTTGACCTAGAGTTTTCTATGTATTTATTGAACCAGCACGGATACTTTCGGGCAGATTTTCTTTTGCAGGAGACACATTTGTGAATTATTTCATAAATAATATTATAAAGTTTACTCAATAAGTCATTAACATTATTATATTTTTTAAGCATTCCCAATCAATTTCCAGCAATTCCCGATATAATAACATAAAATCTGTCTTCCTGAAATTAAAACCAACAGGAGTTTTCTTTTGCTTTATTTTTGTAATTCTTTGGTTACATATATTTATTACTATAGCTGGATGATGGAGGTATAGTGGTATGAATTCCCTAGCTACTTCAATGTTTTCTAGACTGAAAGAACCAAATCTAGTGTATTGTTATTGATAACATTGTTTAATAATTTAAGATCAAAAAAGACATGAAATTAACAAGTTTCTACCTTTAGCTGAACTATTTTCAAAATCGAAATCGATACAGAAATATAAGGTAAATTGAAGATCTATGAAGACCATACCATAAGACTACCTTGTGGACAATTTGACTCAATCCACACAAATAAATCATTAAACAAATCTAGTACTGAGTCTGACAGTTTACAATTTAATTACATCATGCAGATATTTTGTTACATGTTTATATCTTCATTGACAGTTCTACAATCTTTTGCTGAATTACTTTACTACTGGAAAGAGTATTGAAATAATTAACTGAAAGGATAATTAGATACATTAATTAAGTAAGACAGGTAGCCATCTGTTGAAAATTTACTACAACAATGAAACTAAACTGGCTACAAGGAAATATAAGTAAGATTTTATCCTGATTTGAAAACGTTGAGCTAGGTTAAAAAGCATAGCAAGGATGTCATGTTTCTCTTTATAGTCTCCTTGTAAAACTACACATTTTTTTCCAGCAATATACCACCTTCCGCAAGACCTCTTTGTATAATTCTTGATTTTGGTACAAAAAGTCACTCATCTACATAGTTCCTTTCTCCAAACTCTTCCACACATCAGTCTGGGAGAAAGGGAAACATGAAGGTGCCAGGTAAGAGAAATAAGAAGGATGTGGCGGCTGGGTGTAGCCACATTTCCTCACATGTTCATTTGTCACTGTTCCTTTGTACATTTAGCCATTGTCAGTTAAAAGAAGTACATCTTAAGTTAATTTGTCCCTCCGTTTCTACGTCAGTGTCCATTGTAGGCATTATAATAGATTTCGGTATTAATTCCTACTATGACTGTACCCATACTATGAGGATAATCAATTCGGAATTCCAAAACACTAACAGCATTGTGTTTTCTCGCATCACTTTTGATTCTTCGGGTGGGGCGGGACTGGTACCAATCCTCTCCGTGATTATAGTCCTCGTTTCAAGATCCCGTTGCGTTGGTAATTATATATGAGAGCTGTTTCATTTGTCTGTTGTCTTTGCGAACTAAATAGTTCAGAATCAGTCATGGAATCATAACATGCGATATATGCAATAACTGAAGTCCACAAGTCTACTTTTTGACACTATATGAGCTATATTGATTTTCTTAGTGGACTATTGGCTATTGGTCGATGGACTTGCGTTGTTTTTCATCTCATGGCTTCAATTGTAGTTTAATATGCCTGTAACAGATACCAGGCGAATTTGGACAATTATTCTTTATTTTCTGAACGGCTATAAATAAAGTGTTCGATTAGTTATTTATAGAACTATTAACAAGTACGTTGTTTACCCTTGTAAAATTACCTTTTTTTAAATAGTGTTGAGAATGTTCTTTTAATTGGATTTTTCTATCAGTAAACTTGAAATACAAATCTTAGAGAGTATGTCTTAAAGTTTGTTTGGTTTAAGTGGTAAATTATGTTTTAAGCCCTAGTGGTAAGTGTTGTAGAGTGAGTTATTTGATTATGGCAAATATCCTGTTATATTGAAACACAGTATTACTCTAGTGGTCGTTTTATTAGTTACATTTACTGTCTTTTGTTTGGAAGAAATTGCTACCCATGAAGTATTTTCTCTTCTTTCTCACTTTTCTCTCCCTACAAATTTTATCCTAGTAACGATTTTTCTCCTGAATCCTGGTTATGAAGCAACTGGGTGTACGAACCACGGTACTTATTGAGCATATTTATTTTGGGGACTCGGTAGGAGCGCCGATTCATGGACATATGGGATTAACAAGTGGACATTAATAATCTTCCAAATATGAATTAGGTAATATTAAAACTATTTCAGAATTATTTCTGACGCAGTAATCTATGATAGTAAATACCTGCGAGTATCGGCATAGCTCAAGTCGATTCTTATTGAAATTTAAAATATACAGTACTATAAATAAGCCAATATTCCTATAAATGTTGAGGATTCTTACTCCTTGTCCTAACGTGATAAAATTCTTGTTCAATTTTGCTCGGAGTTGATATAGTAGTCAGCCTTGATAAATAATGTTTAATCGAACAATCTGTTAAATTCAACAGAACTGCAATCAGAATTTTACCACAGTCAGGATTCATTCATTGTTATCAAGTTTCAAACAAATCATACATAATTTCTCCTGACACATCGTCAATATAAGTTATAACATAGTTATTGTACATCTTGACAATACGCATGCAAGGTTTTATCCATCTAATCAATTGTTTCATAGTTAGGGCAAAATCATATTAATATGTCCTCGTTTGTAGACAACGATGAATAATGCTGAATTGTTTATATCCATTTATTTATCTCAGTACCCGTGTAATGTTGAACTCCAAATGTGTACTTACAAATTGTATGTTCAAAGGTGCAATTGAAAGCATAGTTAAAAGCAAACACTAGTTAACAAGTTTAAACATCTTGTCTGCCATCTAGATGACACAAGGTCATTTAACTAAATCGACCATTATGATCACGAACATGACATTAAGGACTTCGTAGCTCGTAACGATTTTTTAAAACCTTTTTAGTAGGGATTTCCAACACTAATATTGGTATAATATTTGCACTATGGTATCTTATTTGACCAGAAAGGATACCGGTAATACAGAATACTATTCATTATTATATTGAAAAGGTAGGAATCACTTCCCACATTATAAAAAAATATCACTCCTGAGTTTATTCTGACTTAGTGAAACTTGGTTTAATTTAATCAAAGATTTAAATCTGTGAGTGAGAAATTAAATAAAAATCCAAGACTAGAAAGCCTATATTTAAAGTGAACTCAAATATTAATATTATATAAACCCAGTTCTTGTGATGAATATTTCTCAAAATGACAGGTTATTTTCCTCATCTTGTTGAGTGCGTCACCTTATGTAATCAAAATAAATAGTATCCACCTCTCTGGTATTGATGTTAAACTTTTCTTAATATTCTGATTGAATCCTTCCTCTTGTTCATTACGTAGGGTTCTACGTTCTCGAGGAAATGTCCAGATGAAAATCCAGGATGTCTATTTTCCACGACACTCTACGTCGTAACTGGTGACAATTGTGCACGAGTTGTAGTAGTAAATATTGGTCATTTTCAACTTTATAATTACCCAGAAAACCATTAACCACTGCACCAAGGGTTTTCAAGACCGTTAGTTCATCATTATTTAACTTTCTATCAAAGTTACCATCTTTCGGAAGTTTCCTAATTTGGTGACTAATTATTTCCTCTTTCACTTTCTCATTATTCAGGTTTTCAAACTGTTTTCTGACTAACAAAGTCCTCGTAACCATGCACAGATTAATACATTTGGAATACGTCATCATTAAAGATTTAGTACGTTCTCAAAAATTCTTATTGTTGTTTTGGGAGTAACTTTCGTTGTTGTTATCTAAAGTATACTAATTGTTTCGGCCATCTTTCTACTTATATAATTATATGCGGAAGCAAGAATAGTACGAAACATTTGACCCAAAATTTAATATATTTGAATTTAGTCCAAATCACAATTTGGGCGCTTTTTGTGCACTTTTCATACAAACAAAGTACATCAATTCTTATTGATACGCTAGTTGAGAAGTAAAAAAGAGATTGACATGGAGTAGAGCCACCTTGGCAATGACTGTTAAACTAATTGAGTTCGTAACAAACAGGGTATTCGTCACTTCTCTCGTTATATATGGGAATGAGACAACCAGAGTTTATCATGGAATATTATAACGAAAAATGTGTGTAAATCGTGTTTAGAAAATAATGCTGGATAACTAAGTGTGCAACAAGTCTTCAAAAAAAATACATGATATACACCCCTACACTTAGTATACATGTTAAGTATACTTCTTGACACAACGGACAAGTAATTTTTTACAGTGTACTCATCCAGATAATAATATGTGCCTCATTCTAAAAGAAAATTAACTTTGCATCTTTTGTCTCTATAATGCTCAATTTTTAATGATACACAAGAAAACAGACTTTTGTTTTGTTTTATTCTTTTCTTTTTGTACCCTTTTGATATTTTGTTCATTCGAAAGTGAGCTCCATGAACAGATGGTGAACTGAATTAACATTGTTGACATTTTCTCAAAACGCGTAGCGTGAAGGCAGAAACTGAAGAGTGGATAGTTCTTAAGTTAGAGCTTTGTCATTGTCACGGCTCATTTCTCACTTGACAAATGACTGTCGAATACCGATAGAGAGAGAGAGAGAGAGAGAGAGAGAGAGAAGGGAAGGGGGAATGGCAAGGATGTTTCCAACTTTCTCAAGCACCTGTTTCTGATCCTTGTTAAGTGCTGCTATTTCAAATCCAGATACCTATATATATATATATACACCTCCATTTCAAAGATGAAAATGAGAAGGAAAATAATTTGGAGTTTTTCCTCAGAGCGAATATAAAATTAGATATTTAATATTAAGTTATTTGTAATGTTTTAATATACAGTTATTTGCAATATAATTTCCTCTAATATACAGTTATTTGCAATATAATTTCCTCTAATATA
>JAGDQP010010545.1:0-10595 GCA_022664845.1 Lepisma saccharinum | reverse complement strand
ATTTCCTCTAATATACAGTTATTTGCAATATAATTTCCTCTAATATAAAGTTCTTTGTTATTTACTTCAATTTAATGCAGTTATTTGTAATTTACTTGATATACAGTAATTTCCCATTTGCTTTCTTAAGAAGATCACCAAAGTTATGGATGACGTTTCTCGGCGACTTGTTTCCTAAGACAGAAGTAGAAAGTAGCAGCTGGAACATATTCAATATAACATAGCTCAATTTTCCTAATGGGACTGACGGAGCCCTGTAAATTTTCTATGTTGTGTAGGCAGGATTTTAAGGCCCAAATATAATGAGGCATAGCAAGTTATCGTACTAATATTTTTATCAATCTGTTCTTTTATTACCGTGTCCAGGGTGTTTTCTTTGATAAGAAAACGTAATTCGAAAATTCAAGGTGGTTAAGCATGGTGTTGAGAAGTTAGTAACAAAGGGAAAATATAATTATATTATTGGGAAACAGTCAATAAATATCTCTCTCTCTCTCTCTCTCTCTCTCTATATATATATATATATATATATATATATATATATTAAACTCCCGTTATAAAGACTATTACAGGTTCCGCGATTTTACTTCGTTATATGGAAAATTTGTTGTAATGAATATCGTATTGGAAAGCAAGAATATAGGATTGTCACTAAGATTTTCAAGTTTTCCTTCAGAATATATTATTTCTATGGAATCTGGGTACTTATTGCCTATTAAAAATTATTTACTGTACACAGGATTTATTTATTAATAATATAACACAGGTTTCGTATTGTGGTGTAGATAAAACGAACGAAAAGTAAATTGCTTTTGTTGTTTACTTGTATTTTTATGCCTCCTGAACTCGGAAAACACGTTCGTTATAACGAAAATTTCGCTATAAAGACTCGTTGTAATGAATATTTATAACAAGGAGTAAATGGAGTTTTCGGCTGTAATTTCGAAAAACTTCGTTCGAAAGGAAATTTCGGTATAATGACGTTCGTTGTAAAGGAAATTTTCCTCATTAATTTCCTCATTTTCCTAAAATAGTGGTACTCAAAGTCACAGTAGATTCGTCCCAAAACGACAGCATATCTCGGCATAATGACGTAAGTGACGTAGCAAATCATAATCGAAGGAGTACCCGGTACATCCATTTAAGCAATCTAGAAAGGTTTCGTAATGACCAATTTGCATTCACCAATCATAAACATAACTTAAATAGATGTACAGGATACTAATTCCATGTGATTTGCTAAGCTGATTCTGTTTACGTCATTATGTGTTGAGCTAAGACGTCGTTTGTGAAGATGCCTCCGTAACTTTGAGCTCCTATAGCTCCGGAACCAGGCATGCTTCGAAAGTTTTTCAAAGAATTTTTTCCTTGTTTTGATGTAAATGATTCATATCTTATTATTTGAGGGACAGGATATATATATATATATATATATATATATATATATATATATATACGAGGGAGGACCCAAAAGAAACCGGAATCGTTCTCTGGTGGACGGACCCTTTGTAGTCTCTGCTTTCGTCGCTGGACGCCTCTTGCAGGGACCATTCTGAATCAGTCTGTAGACCGGCGTGGTCAAGTGAAGTCATGGTGCCACGTAATTTTTTTTTGTCAAGCACATCTCGCTTGCTCCTCGTTTTTTGTGATGACTGAAAAGTGGAAATAGCGTGGGGCTGAGTGGAATTTTTTCTGTTAGGGAAAACAGTTGTAATACATGAAATATCTTACAAAGAAGGTGCTCAGGGTAAACCAGAATTGCAAATGAAAACAGTTGCAGCAAATTTCGTGCCTCACCAGCACACAAAGCCTTGATTGTGGACTAATTTTTAACCGAAAATATGATACAGATTTTCCACCCGCTATATTCACTCGATCTTGCTTCGAGTGACTTCCCGAATAAAAACATCCTCAAAAGAAAGTGTTCCAGATGTGGAAGAGTTTAAGAAAAAACGAAGGAACTATTAAAAAGTATCACTTGGCAAGAGTTTCACGACTGCTTTGAAAATGGAAAACACATTTAGACTGGTTCTTTGCATCAGATAGACAGTACTTTGAGAGAGAGATTCAATTTGTAACACCCAAAATAAATACACAAAATTTTGTTACAAAATTTCGGTTTCTTTTTGGTTCCCATATATATATATTATCCTACTTGTTTCTACTGTCAATTTTGTAACTTGAGGAAGTAGATTATATTATGTATGCTGTTTCCATCGCATAATGTTTGCGAACCCAACTTCATCCCCGACACATTATAATTAACCTAATAACGTGACTTTACGACAATGCAAACCAGGAAATTCATGAAGTGTTTTCTTCTACCTAGTCGAAAATGAGAGCAGTGATTGGATTAGCAAACTATTCAGTTGTGTAAAGGGAATATCTTCATGTTTAAACTTGATTGATGTCCACGCTTGGGAAGGACGAAATTCTGGCTATTACTGAAATTGTTGGGACAGTTCATATATTTGTATATTGCAACTTGATAACACCAGCGAAAACGTGTAGCGGTGATTCAGGCCACTTGTATGAAACATGTTATTGCTGTAATTAACAAGAACATGTTTGAGCAAGTTGTCGACAAAAGGGGTACCAAAAACTAGTTGGGCTCCCAAAATTGTCCACGATTGAAGGCATCCTGTCAAATGCATGATAATTTTGCACAAGAAAGTAGGGAATCTTTTTGAGTTCAATTGGTCTTTAATAAGTTTGTGGCTCAGACTATGAGGGATTAGTATCACAACTAGTAACTATAGGTAAATACTGGCGTTGGCTTAGCGTTCGGGATGTCCTGGGATTGATCCCAGCGGCCTACCATCCTGACTGAGATTTTCCAAAGTTTTCCTCAGTCAAACCAGGCAAATACTGGGATGGTATCTACAACATAGACACTCACCGTCTACCTTCCAACATCCGTTTACCCACCCTGTTCCTGCCTGAGCCTCAGATGCCTAAAGACCTTGAAATAAATTCAAATGAATACGTGTTATATCGCTGTGATTCCGAGATGAAACAGCTGTCGATGAAGCAATGTCACTGAGCATCTTCATGTTGAAGACAGTTCAAATTCCCAAATTCTAGTTTAAGATATTTGCATCAAATTTTCTGAATTCAAGATGCTGTTTCATAATAGATTGTGTTCCCGATGTACGAATATTCAGTGTATGTTATTACACAAATTTGTTGATCCGATGAAGCACGACGCCGTGGGGAAACTAAAAAAGGAGTTTACTTTCTTCAATAGTCTGCCCCTTTTGCGCCGCTAAGAGATAAAACAGCTGAAATAGCACGCTCTGTGTTTCCGACATCTAGATTCACCCGACCTGGCCCCGCGAACTTACTATATATTTTTTTTTCAAAACTACAGAACCACTTAAAATTAAAACGTTTTATCTTGGCAAGAACTCATTAGAAAATGAACTCGACTTCGGGCAAAGTACATTGAAATACTGTGTTGTAACATCACAGAGCATGATATATTTCTTCTGGTTATGCTACGAACTTTGCAACAGTTACCTGGTACTTTAGAGGAAAAGTCGTGCTGATAATTACACTTTACTGTTCTTTTTAAGATATAGAAACAGTATATTAGACCCCAAAAGTATTTTAATTACATGTGCAAGAAGGATATTTGTTTGGAAAAAACGGAACAAAATTTTCACAAGGATTACTTTTTTATTTTTTCTGGACGCAAATAGCTAGCTTTATTGCCCACCTAGTTTTCACTAGTCCAAATTCCAAAGCTATTTCCCTTCCTGTCTCTCTCTCTCTCTCTCTCTCTCGTTCTTTCTCTCACACAGGTACACATACAGTCCTACACTTTCTCCTGTACTTTGAGGAATCGACCTGTCAGACACCGTGCTTCGAGTGGCAAAAGCTGCAATTGAGTTAGTCGCCGTTCGTCGGTAAAATGAGGGCAACTCCTGAGCGAAGTGATGAAGATTGGGATTACGCCACTACTCCAGGTCTCACCGTCTCTCTCCTCCCAACAGTCTCACACATAAAAAGCCAGAAACGATAATGGAACCTGTCTTTGATTTTGATCTCACTGCGTGTGAAGACGGATTGAAGCCTTCTCACATTACATTCTTTAAATACAAATCTATATTTTCAAAAGTAGTATCAGATTACTTTACTCTTTTCAATAGCTATTGTTAATTGCATTATTGAGTTGAGAAAGGTACATATTCCAAAATGTGTGAAAATTGAACAGATACATTCAAATCTTAATACGGTTGCCACTTTTTATAAATTTTTCTCATGGTGGTTTGTTTCCCGGCACATATTATACATTATTATGTTTGATCAAGTTTCTAGTTTTCGTAATGGCACAGATATGTTATGTGTTACGTGTCATTGGCGTAATGTACTTTCTTGTGAAGGTAGGCGAACGCGAAGATTTTGTTAAAAATGTAATTTTATGATGGAGCTATAAACAAGAAAAAATGTCACGGAATGCCGCCCGAAAATCATCATATTTATGCTTCTCATACACGAATGTGAAAAACCGAACTGCTCATCCTTGCCCGTTTGTTGAAAAAATACAATGTGAAATGTCCATGCACATGATTGTTTTTCCAAAACAGAGTATGGCGTATTGACTTTGTTTTTGGATCAGAATATCGTTAATGTAGAAATTCACCCGTTTCTGCAGACTCATCTGATTTGATTTCAAGAAAGAAATACCAGAAATAACCTTCAGAAATGTGCGAGATATAGAAGAACATGCTCAGGCAAACGACCATTAAACTGGGTGAGGAGATGGACGTTTTCTAGATATGAAATTGACCATGATAGATAGCAAGGTTTACAACGTCATAATGTGTACTAAGTCTGCGGTGCATGATAGATGGCAAGGTTTACAACGTCCTAATGTGTACTAAGTCTGCGGTGCATGATAGATAGCAAGGTTTACAACGTCATAATGTGTACTAAGTCTGCGGTGCATGATAGATGGCAAGGTTTACAACGTCCTAATGTGTACTAAGTCTGCGGTGCATGATAGATGGCAAGGTTTACAACGTCCTAATGTGTACTAAGTCTGCGGTGCATGACAGATGGCAAGGTTTACAACGTCATAATGTGTACTAAGTCTGCGGTGCATGATAGATGGCAAGGTTTACAACGTCCTAATGTGTACTAAGTCTGCGGTGCATGATAGATGGCAAGGTATACAACGTCCTAATATGTACTAAGTCTGCGGTGCATGATAGATGGCAAGGTTTACAACGTTATAATAGGTAAGTCTGCGGTGCAGCCCGAAGGAAATAATTCATTGTAGAATAAATCCACATTCACTTTTACCTATCAATCCTAATGAGAGTATTCGATTTTCCAAATGCCTCATACTTAATAGAGGTTAAAGTGGCATATAAGAAGAAAGAAGGAAAAGTTGCTTAAACGAAAAAAAGTCCAGAATGGGTTTCGACAGTAGTTGGGCTTACTAGTGGACCAACGAAATCCTCTAGGCAGCGGAAATACTGATTACGGCAACTCAATGAGAAGGTTTATTCTTCAATATAACCAATTTTCACCATTACGTATCACAGGCATTGATCAAGACCTGATTTCAAATTGTGCAGGCACACATATGTACTTCTGCAGATTCTATCCTATGGGTTCAAAATTGACACAGGTCTTACCGTCCATACTATGAATTTTATCTTATCGAAATCTACACAAACAAATTTGAGAAATTGGTAAAGGATGCCTTCCAATAATATATCAAGCTATATCCATGGTACTATATGCCTTTTAGCGTGCATAAAGTGTCGATAAATCGACTTACTTTTATTATAGCCGCCTCGGTGCCCATAGAACAGGTGTCTAAAGAAGCAAGGAACAAGTATATGAAAGCGTATAGGGAGCACGCAGGTAGGTGTTCGCGAAAGGATATACTGAAGGATGTGTTCTTCCGAATCATGGTCACATTTGACTCCGTCCTGTCATTTCTGTGAAAGAAGCATCAAGTGTTAATAGTAAAGTCTCCTAGCAGCAGTAATGTAGGTTTCGTAGTTTATGAAACAATATACTGAAGACCTTGAAACCAAAACATGTTTGTAAGAAACACTGTTCTTTAAGTAAATTTAACAAGAAAATGGGGTTGGACCGTTGTGAATAGTTGGCATTACTATCAGTTATCAGTTAGAGCAAACAGGAGGCACGAGTATTATACGCTGTCATGTTGGGACCTGGTGATCTGGACAAAGTCTACTTGCCAGTCTACATGGTGAACAGTTGGAAAATAATCCATCATGATTTATTTGTTAAAATTATTGATATGTTGAAAATGTTTACCAAAAATACGGGACATTCCGTGCTATACGGGACAGGTGGTAAACTTGGTTCTTAATAGGTTATTAAGTGTAAGCTAGTTAATTTATTAAGTGTATGGTTTACGGAACCCACAAGTTCGTCACCGCACTAAAAAACTCTCGCCATTGGGTTCTATCCTGGTCAAGACCAAGACAGTTTTCATCGCGAACACCTACACTTGGAAGCTTTCTTTTAATAAAGCGCTCCCAACAATGTATATGTCTTCCCAATGGCCCTTTTTTCTTCCGTTTTCCTAGTCATGATGGAATATGATGTTTTTCATCCGAGATACATTACCTGTTCACCATAGACGTCGTGATTTCATTATTTTATAAAGTTCGTTGAATCTTACAGGCTGTTGATTTCAACACTATGCAATCTCCTCCATTTTCCAGTCATCTTAACCTGCTTACGCCCGTATATTTTTCTCGAAACCTTGTTTCCAAACATTCGTTATTATGTTTATTTGCCAGGGTCGCACTCCTACTTTCGGGACCATAAAGTACTTCAGATTGAATAACTATTTTGTATATTTTCAGATTTAATTTTCTTTATATTAATGACCAGTTAGGATCTTCTCCATGAATAGAAACATCCGTTGACTGATAGTAATATATTTGTTATTTCTTCCGTAACCTTGTTTCTGCTTTTTACATATGTCCTCAAATATTTAAACTGGTTTATTTTCACTGTGACTTCATAAGTAATTGTATTGCTCTTCTTTCCTCCGCTGCGTTTCCAATCGTTTCATATATTCATTTTCTCAATGTTCACTCATAGGGTTAACTCATTGCAGGCATCTACTAGTGCATCGGTGCTACTTACTGTACATCTATATCGTCCCCTACTAAATCTATATGATTCGCATAAACAACGACCTGCCTCAAGCCATCTATATTTACCCGTATTTGCCTTCAACCATTAAGAAAATCGCATATAATAATGCGAAGTTGAAGGGTAGTGGAGACAATGTATTACCTTGTTTAATAAGTTGCAAGTCTCGAAAGTATCTTAAATATATCTGTACGTATCGTGCTTATGCCGTCGCTGAGACATCCTCACTAGCTGAACCTTTTTTTATTATTATTTTTTTATTTATTTATTATTATTTTTTTTTTAGAATTTCAAACTCTACTTGGAAAATGCTGAAGTTTCATTTTTTGTATATATATTTCTTGGGACCAAAAACGGGGCAAAATATGGCGGAGATTTTGATTACCGGTCAAAGTGCGTTGGAAAATTTTACAATATTATGTTCAAGTCTCATTACTACTTGAAGTTTCAAGACACTTTAAATAAAGTAAACCTTCTTGACTAGAAAATAATGCCAGTATTAAACACCCTTGAGCATAACATACATCTTGTATAAGAACACATGAATGTTTGAACCTCCAAGTCTTGTTAAATTCGTCAAGCTCTCTTCATTCTTTAATAACAGGAAGAGCAAAGACCACATTTTTGGGGTCAAATAGAAAGGAGCAATATGTTCGAAAATATTTAATAAAAGTATTTTATTGAAATTAAAAACAAAAGATTCTGATTTGATTTAATTATCAAAATCAATTTGCAGGACTAAGTCCTATTTATCGCACGCTTGGTCCAAACGCAAGACCTTCCAAAACAATAACTTATTAGAAGCTGTCATCTGAAGTTAACAGATTGTGCAGTTCTTTTGAATCTGCCAATTATTTTTCAGCATCTGAAGCAAGAATTGTTTTATTAAGTTTTCATTTAGTTTATTGGCGTTTTCAGTTCTTGAATCCAAGAACTGGGGAAGAGAGGACCGAAAAGAAAATGGTTAACTGTAAAAATGTAACACTTTGCAATACATCATACAAGCAAGAAATTTATTTTCAGTAACAAATTACGTTTCAAAGTAAAGAAGAATGACATAGACGTACAATTCTACGTTTTGCCACCTAATACTATTAATAGAAAACCAAAGAAACCAGTCTTCTCAACCAATATGTGTAATTTTATTACTATGAAACCAATAGTTTAACTTATATAATATTTTATCCCTTCATTTCAATTGCATTTCTACTTCCTTCACTGAGGATTATCCGAGTAAGCTAAAATTGTTATTAATTCTTCCATCTTGTCTAGATCTTGTAGGCATGGATTTATTTCTATATCCCAGAAGATCGGTCCACAGAGCGACCCCTGAGGATAACATTTTTTGGGAATTTTTGTCCGTTTTGTTTGTAAAACAGGGTACCAAATCTGTCTTTGCAATAATCGCGGAGTGTGTTACATAAATATGATGGTATATTGGTATATGGTATACTAAACGCTCCTTTTATGTCTACAAGGAAATACAACGGTATATTTCTTAAATTCTTTCCTGTCGCATTTTCCGTTCTGATTTTGTTACAGAATTTGTTAATTGTATCCCTTGTTGATTTTTCTAAAGCCAAATTGTAAAATTAACTTTCATAGGTTGGGTTTGAAATTCTGAATTCTTTCAATGATTATTTTCTCACAAAACGTACCAATTACAGCGAGCAAACAAATCGGCATTTAAGACATGTTTGGTTCTTCTTCTTTGTCCTCGCTTTTAGCACTATAATTAATTTTGATTGTGTCCAACATTTTGGGATCTATCGTTTACTGAAACATTTAATGCATAATCTTTTATCTTTTAGTTGCTTCAAAAGTTTTGACTTTATACTGTCAGGACTTGGGTCTATTTTAATCCTTAAGGTCTTGGTGATATTTTCAATTTCTTGATTTTCAACGATTGTTTGTTCTTCGTCACTTCTCATGGAGTCTGTACTTGCTTCTAATCTGACTGTTTTACTGCTTCCGTTGCCACTTTATTCAGGTTCGTTGACATTAGCTCATCCATTAGGAAGTTTGCAAATTCCTCCCAGTTTTTTGTCATTGCTCCATCCGTTTTAGCCAATGTTGTTGGTGTAATTAAGGACTTTGCTTTCCTCCTTACAACTTTACTGGGAGTGCCCTAGGAGTCTAACTGCAGATTTTGTTTCACGAACCTGTTCCAAATTTTCTTCCTATACTCTGCTAAGATATCTTTGAACTCTTGTTCCTCTTCTGTATTCTTTCAGTCTTCCGTCAGGGAGTTCAGGTACATTTACTCTTGGCTAACTCCTTCATCACGCTTGCGTTTTAGTCTTCATCGTTGCAAGATCATATTTTCATTATACCGCATTTTAATTTACTTTTCTTTTGTGGTGGTGGTAGTGACCTCTCCAGTGCTATTTTATAGCTGTTTTTATTTCCTTGGATAATATGTTAATGTCCTGTTGTTGTTCAACCTCGAAGAGAACCAGGTGTTTGTGTGATAGAGAGAATGAAGTGAAAGAGGGAAAGAGAAAGACAGAGTGAAAGAGGGAAGAGAAAGACAGACAGACATAGACAGAGATACAAAGCGATTTACCTAGGAATTGTTATGATTTATATGGCCTCTATCAAGTACTTTCATACAGGCTTTTCCAACTGGTCGACGAGAAGTTCAATATACCGCCATGCGATATTGAGCAAGATTCTAAAAATGATCAATCATCCAGCGACAAAAGAAAGGGAATTTCTGACTATTCACTTAGGACCACGTTTTATTTTAAGATGATTTCTTTAAGTATACTGCTATTCTGATTACTTATGTATGGTAAAGTTATCATCATATTTAGCAATTTCTATCCGCTGCTGGATGAAGGTATTCTCGTTGTTTATCTACAAATGCTATTCTCATCCATGTAGCCCCTGAGAAGCGCTTGACTTCATCCATCCAGTCTAACATTTGATCGTTTCGTTTCTTCGTGAACCCAACATAGAACATTTGTTCTTCTAGATATATGATCAGCTTATCTTAACGTCATCTTCGCAGTCTTCTTGATCACATTTCAAGACCTGAACTGAAAAACATCCCAAGTCCATTGGAGTATATTGTTTTAAAGAGGAACGAAAAATAGTCCAAGGTCTTCGTATTTTATCCTATTCAGCGGAAATTATTTTGTATTAAAAAATGGTTTCTGTAGTGGGATTAGGATGTAATATTTATGTAAGTGAGTAGCCCTTGGAACATAGATACCGACAAACAGAAAAAAAAAATGAAAAGGTGGACTTGGGATGTTTTTCAAGTCAGGTCTTCATTTACAACCTTTCTTTGACAGCATATTCATTCATTTATATTCCTGTCTCTCCTAGTTATTCCTAGCATTTATCTCTCCATTACTCTTTGTGTTATTACACAAACCCAAAAACACACATACACACACACAGACAGAGAGAGAGAGAGAGAGAGAGAGAGAGAGAGA